>JAUNZO010001186.1:0-235145 GCA_031894775.1 Chloris gayana | reverse complement strand
TAACTTAGGGCACCCCAATGCATGGCTAAATATGGCGCGTCTGTTGGAACGAGGGGTCGTCCAACGACATGTTCTCTAGTGGTGATGGTCTAGCAGAGCCGGACGAGTACCTAAACATACTTCTTGGGGCAGTTGTAGGTTCTAGTGCGCCGTGAGGTGGTAGTTGTTGTGAATAGCTCTGCGCGAGCCCTTCACCGTTGATAGCCAAATGAGGACCAAAGTATCCTTGCTCCCTAGAGAAGTGGTTGCCTTCGACATCCTCAACAGTTTCCAAAGATCTTGAGCCGGAAGAAGCCGGCGGGAACCGGTAAAAGGCGTGGTCGGGAGGCAGCATAGCAGGCCCACTAGGACCCAATGACCTCATGCCTCCAGAATGTAGGGACCCAGCGAATAAGTTTGAAGAGCCATGCTGGAATTGTTCGTTGATGTTGCCAGGTGCTCTTACAAGTTGTGGTGCCATAGGAGGAACACTTGGAATTCTAGGCCTTTCGGATCTGCAATGTTGGAGCCAATAAGGTAGCTTTGGCAGCCGTATAAGAAGGCACAAGTATGTTGACAGTTGGCATGATAATGTAATAATAAAGATAAAACAACGATATCAATAGAAAAAAGAACTTTGATGGAAACAAAGAAGCAAACCCGATCTCTGAAATCCAGTGTAATGTGTTAATCAGTACTATTATCTTACTGTCATATTGGAGTGCCATCAAGTAAAAAAGAAAACTAATGAGACAAAATAGATATATGTCTATATGTAGACTGATAGCAATAGACACCAATGAGACTGGCACCAGATCATATAGGAATCTAGTTAACTTATATGATTGTGTACTTTCAGGCATCCAACACCATAAAGACATTTCCTATGTGATTAAACATGCACACATATTGCTTGGACATTACAACAAAAAAATGGCTACCATAGTAAGTTATGTTACCCTAAGGAGAAACTTTCGTTGTGCCTTATTTGGCAACACTTTTTCTTCCAAATATGTGCGAACACCAGGTTCACAAGAGGCACACATCCATGTTGTTGGCCAATTGTTGAAACTACTTTTCTTAGAACTAGATAACACTACTTAGCTAGAACATCATAGAGTATAAAGGTTTCCGGGTGTGCAATACTAAACATTTTCTATAAACATAGGTGACATGCTATAGTAAATGGAAGATGACGCATTAACTCATCACAAATACAGAACATAGAAATAAAAAAGAATCCTACCTGTTTCCATAAAATGAGGGGAGAGACCCCTCTCGTTGGCCACCATTGTCAACTCCCCGAATCCTCGTTGCTCCCATAGGGATTATAGGCTGCTCAACTACACCGTTATCGATGTTGGATGGAGAATAGGAGTGGGGCATGGGCACCGAGGGGTGATGATGGAAATCGGTGGGTTGCACTCTATGCGAGTGCCTGGTGATCCGATGGTCCAGCTAAAGGATTCCAATGATCATGATATGAAGAACCATACATTGTTCTCTCCACGTTATGAGTGCTTGATGATGACATAGGTGGCAAGTAAGCAACATGTGCACCTTGATGGCTAGTGCCCGGTTCTGATAGAGACATGGGCTCAACATTGAAGTTTTGCCCCATGACATCATGAACTGCATTGGCAATATTAGAACAGTTTCAGTCATTTATAGATGTGACATATGCAAGGTAAGTCATTCTTTTGAATTCAAATAAAAACTTACAAGCAGCAATCCGTGATGCCTCTATTTCACTGTAACAAATCAAAAGAACATGAGTATACACCACAAATACCATTAAAAGATAAAGTAGAAAATATTAAAGCGAGGCACAAGGCATCAAACACACAAACAAGCAGAGATAACAAAACACAAATATATCACATTAGGATAGATGGGAGTATTCAAATGATGGGTGAATCTATACATGATAAGATGCATGATATTCCACTTCCACACTGTTACAGGATTTGAGGTTCTCTTCATCAAGTCCAATCACAATACTGAAACATTGGCACAAAGGATTCTAGAATTGGTGGCACATGGACATGATTGTAATAACTTCTAGAAGCAGGAATAAGAGATAACAACTCTTGTTATGTAGTTCTAACCATCCACTAAAATTCTAAAAATATTAATGACAACCAATAACCATGCACTTAATGGGAAAAAATGAATAAAACAATATGTAGAAAATTTGGAGATAGACCGCATACCCCAAAAAGGATGGAGTTTGTGATAAGAGACCAATAGGACACCAGTGGAAGTGAAGTGGCTGCATAAACAGTCCAAATGTATTGTAATCAGCAAGAACATGCAATAGTTTAGTAACTAAATACACAGTAAGTATAAGGGTGCCATAAGGATACTATATCAACTAAAGTAAAATGCATGACATTTGTAACGGCAGCCATAATGCCTGCTACATTTTTGTCTGTCCAGCCTTATAGAAATTTCACAATGATGATGAAATTAAATGTCTTAAAGGAAATAAATGGATTGGGTGGCACCGAAGGTAGACAACTACATGTGTCACCGTAACTGTAAAGTTTTGAATCCCTTACCACAAAAATTACTGGGTAAAAATCATAAAGGCCTTCATCAAAGACCCAATCATCATTGTTTATGTGCTGTGATGAAACAGGACCCCTTCCATAGAGCCAATGCCCCCTTTCAACCTGTCGGCAATTGGGACACTGCATATTTCCTTGGGAGTTAAATGCTGAGCCAATGCAATCCGATGAAACAAAAAGAAGCTTTAGAAAAAAATCAAGTGCCAAGTAGAACAAAGTACCAAGTACATGCACAAATCTATTATGTCGAATAAGTATTGTCAAGTTCATTGCGTGAGTCAAAAGGATGCTAAGGACATCCATTCAAGCATAGCTCTAGAATCTAGACTGCTTGAAAATATCACTTTTGGTACTAAACGACAAAATTGCTTAACCTTGACTCTATGGATGACATAAATGGTCAATGATGTAAAATTACTCATGAGAACACATCCAAAATTTTGAAAGAGACCAAGGAATACTTACATCAAATGGATTGATGAATCCTAGTCCAAATAACAGCTATTGATCCACGATAGTGACCCCCTCTCCAAATTGTATACCATAATCGTCACGCGCAATAACTTCCACAACTTGACACATATAGAACCATCAATTAAACCAAAATTATGTGTTATTTAGCAAACTCAGCCATGTTAATTGTACTTATGGGAGCAAAGTTATTCATTTTTGGCTCAAGCTAAAAAACTGTCCCAAATTCTCTCCCAATTCTAGTCGCACTAATCCACTAATAGCAAAACATTAAATTGCCACCCCACGAGAATTCAAGACTACCCTTGCACCCGCTAGCTCCTACCTATGCACACCGCAATCAAGAACGAGCCTGAAATCTTGAAGCAGTAAGCAGCTCACCGAGGTGGAACTCATGGTCGCACCGCAACCTGGCAATGGAACGCCCCCACCACCAACAACCACCGCGTCAAGGCAGATTGAGCACCGCAACACCGCTTTAGCTCTGATCCTTCCTCTCTACATCCCCTTCCACCTCGGTGCCCCCACCCTTCGACTCGTCCTCACTACGGCTTTGTTCTTCCTTAGACATCATCTCCGTGACCACCGCCTGCCCGTCCTCTTGCTTGTCGAGCGCCCAAACCCATCGCGATGTTGGTGAAGTTACCCACGGTTGCGACGTCGGAGCAGCTCCGGTCTCCCTTGCGCGCGCTCATGGCCCTCACACTTCGCTCAATGAGTTGTCCGTGCAGTGCCTTGGGCTCTCTCTACCTCTATTGCTTTTATATCCACCAAGAATTACAAAAGAGGTGGGGGGGGGGGGCTAAAAGGTAGGAATTGGAGGTTTTCTGCAGGGCACCTTGGAAGCGAGGCTAAATCTAACAAAAGGCCCTGCCCAATTTTTTTACTAGTGTTTTATGATTTCTCTAGGGTGGATCTAGTAAGGATAACATAAAATATTTGGAAGGTAAAATAGTTTTAGGTTAGCTAATCGTATACCAAATTATTTTTAATACTATTAACTTCAATTGCTTGTGATAAAATATCTTTTAGTTGACTTACAAATGAAGCGAAAGTCGACCAAACGACCATGGTTGTAGATTCGTCGTTGTACCGAGGCAGTGATCAAGATTCTTCTTGTTGTATGTGACGGAAGGGTAGATGTTGAAGGTACTGGAAATATAGAACGATCTTCTGGAATAGGTTCTAATGGGGAATATGATGGTGACTGTATTGAGCGAGGGAATATATAATCTGGTATGCTAGATCGCAATGATGGAGACACTGGAATAGAGGCTGAGAAAGGATCTAATTGATGATAATATGAATTAGCACGGAGTATAACGGGGATGTACATAGTCTTGAATACTACTAGATGATAGTGGTGGATGCTCGAGTGAGGTAGCATATAGTCTTCTTGTATGAAAGATGATAGTGGCGGATACTCCGAGTTGTATATGTAGTCTGGTCTGCTAGATATCAATGGCGAGCGCTCAAAGCGACGCAATACAAAGTCTCGGAAATTAGATGGCAATGGCGAACGCTCGGAACCAGGCAATATATAGTCTGGTATGCTAGATGCCGGTGATGGATGCTCTATATGGTCCGGTATACTAGAAGGCAATGGTGATCGCTCCGAGCGACGCCGGGAGTCGGGGAAGGCGAAAGCCATTTTTGTGGAGAACCGCTTGGTACAGGCAGATCGGGATGAGGAGGACGGCACATCGGGCGCTCCGTTTTATAGCCGACGCAGGCGACACAATATTCGCTCGTACCCAAAGATATCTGCATATTGCAGAAAAAGCATAGCGATCGCTAAGCACGCCGAATATTCCAAAGTTTGTACGCTAATATTACGTTATCAAAGAATGTGACACCTCGGTTACTCGACATAATTTGGTAAATTTAAGAAGTAAATTAGCTTAGATACCCCGAACATGCCCTATCTTTCGATAAATCGAACCGAACGGATCAAGTAAGGACTCTAGTTATAAATCGAGTTCATTTATCATTTAAGCTTATGAGATGAAAAAAAGGATACTAGATGATGGCTAATGTGAACCATAAACACTTGCACAAATAATGTTATACACTTGACATATACAGAAGGTAGAAATAGTAATAATAATATGTAAGACAAAAAGAAACTGTGAATACAATAAAACCTAGCTAAAACAGAGAGAATTACTGTTGTGCTAGTCCCCTCCCCAAAAAAGAATTTTGTTGAATGTTATTGTTTCAAACTGCAGGGGTTGGATCGCAAAAAAGACAAGCTTTCGATGCTAACAGAAACTGCCGATCGGTGACGTGACCCAAAACGTGAACACCCACCAACGCCCACCCACCGTCCCTCGATCCGGCCATCCGCGCGAGATCCGACGGCCCCAGGCTGGTAGCATGTGTGAGGTCAGGTCGGTCACGCTGCCTCCGGGTCCCCTGCGCTAGCAAAATGGAAACGGAAGCGGAACCGTGGCGGGCACCGCGGGCCAGCTCATCTGCGGCTTCTGTTTTGACCTGATGCCTCGCGTGCTGTCAAGGCTAGAGAAACTGCCGGCTGCCGCCGGGAAAGAAGCCAAGGCTAGGGTGGCGTGTGGTCTTGGGGCTTTGTATTGGAAATTGTGAGTGCCGTGACTGCCGTCCGTCCGGGTTTTGGTTTGCAGGTGACGTGGTGTGCTAGCCACTGGATAGATAGATAGATGGATGTGGCTTGTGGACGGGCGTGCCACATGGACTGCACGAGACTAATGGCAAAAAAAACGGGGACTGCACGAGACTCGAAAAAGGTGCCTACATAGTGTATGGCTTCAGCGAGCCTCGCTATGTTGCAAAAAAAAACCCAGCCGGTCATTTCTTTTTATAATTAGTATAAGAACAAAACTGATGAAACGGAAGCGTGGACTTAGGTCGCGTTCGGCGCAAGCCATGACGCTTGCCGGCGCCCAGCCAGGTCACGCGTGAGGGGCTGCTGCAGTGCGTGAGTGCGACCAGAAACAGGCCCCTCGGCTGAACGGCGTCGGTGGGTGATCGTGCTGTGTTCGAGGGCCTGCACCTTGTGTAGCTTTACATTACCAGAAACCCGGCACCGTTCCTTTTCATTTTTTTCAAAAAGAAAAAAAACTGAAAAACGGAAGCGCAGACCTGGGGAACGCTTACGTTGGCTTTGGTGTGAGCACGAGACCCGGCGTCGAGCCAGGTCACGCGCCGCGCTAGACGACGCGATGAGGGGCTACTCATGACGACTGCCGAGCGGGTCCCTCGGCTGAGCAGCGGATCCCACGTCAGTCTGTTCTGGAGAAGCCGCTCTCTCCACACTGGCGCGACACAAAGGACAGGAGGCTGTCGTGAGTTGTGACGTTGGGTGGCCCCAGCACTCTTCCACGTTGACTGTGCAGTGGCAGTTGGGAGTTGAACACCGAGGGTTTTTGGCACTTATTACCGGCATTCGGCGCTCATATAACATTTTTTTTCTTTGACACTCACATGACAAATACTCCCTCCATCCCAAAATAAGTGTCGTTCTCGCTTTTCGATAAGTCAACTACTTTCAACTTTGACTAAATATTTGTAAAAAAATATTAATATTTGTAATATATAATTAGTATCATTAGAGAGAGCATTGAATACATTTTCATAATAAACTTATTACAGATATAACTATTTCTCGTATTTTCTATAAATATAGTCAAAGTTAAGAAAGTTTGACTAGCGACGGATCCCATAATGAACACTTATTTTGGGACAGAGGGAGTATCTCTGAATTGCGTATTGGTGGGTTTGTTCGTACCTTACGATGGGCTGATAAGGAGGAGGTCCAAATAGTCGAGTGATTGCCGCGGGCCAACTACTCGGGGCCTCCTATCATCTACCAAGACCCATCAGCACTCAACTGACCATGGGCTACCTGCCAAGGCCGTTGGACCTTCTAATTATTTTTTCTTAACTTATGTCTAAACTTGTGGACGGGCCAGTGGCCTGGTGGTAAAAGGTAGCACCGAGGCGTCAGGGCGAGGCTAATCCATGCGAGTTCGCGCGGAGGGCTGCTCGCAAATCAGCGTCAATCGGTTAAAATTTTCCTTTTCTTTCTAAAATTTTTTATTTTAACAAAGTTATGAAACTTTAAAGATAAACTTTTGGAGCAAAATTTTGAATAAAAAATTTACAGGAAACTTTAGAAACCAACTTTGTAGGAAAGACTTTAGAACAAACTTTTGGAGGAAAAATTTTAGCTATAGCAATGAGTCCTGAATAAAAAATTGGAACATACTTTTGGAGTAAAATTTTGTAGCAAAAACTTTGGAACAAACTTTTGGATGAAAGTTTTGTCGCAAAAAGCTTTGGAACAAACTTTTGTAAAAAAGTTTTTGAGAAAAGGTTTGGAGAAAACTTTGGAACCAAAAGTTCTAGAGGAAACTTTGCTTTGTCAGGAGACCGCGCACGTAAGATTGTTGATCAGGAATGTTCGCACCATTGTTGATCAGGAATGTCAGCTTGAACCCCTGTCCCGCACTTGCCACAAAAAAAACTTTGTCTGAACTTTTTTTAGATGAAGAGAATTCCATTTCATCAAGAAAATGAAAATGTCTCTGCCTCTACAACCCAAGATAATATGACCAAAAATTAGTACAAAGTTTCACTATGGGGTAGACTTTTGTGTTCTGTCTAAGCTTTATTTAGTAGTGATTCATGAGAAGACGATTAGTTGTCCCTACTAGTATACCGTATTTGAAAAAGAAAAAGAAAACGGAATAAAACCACTACAGGTGGAAGGTGAGGGGTTATGCGAACCACATGAGTATATCTGCATCTGCTTGACTGATCGTTTTAACGCACCATAATGAACCGTGCGCATTCCTTGCTGGAAATGAAGAGTCTTACATAAAGTCTACAATGCTGATCAGAATGCGAAGCAAAATTTGAGGTTACACACACATCCATTTGCATATAAGCACACATCCGTCCCATAAATTTCAATCAAGCATATGTCAAATTCAGCAACCAAAAGTAATTTATTTATCTTCTGCAAGTATTGATCAGCTACGACTCAACGTTTTATATCATGGTATATGTATCCTCAACATTTTGTATATATGTATCCTCTATATATATTGAGCCCGAAGATCTGATACTAATTCAAGATTATTTTGTATTAAGTTGAGAATGAATTATCTTAAAAAAAAAGAAGTTGAGAATGAATTTAAGTTGCTCGCAGCAACAATCAAAATCATGTATGTTTTTCATTTTTGTGAAACGAAACAATATGTTTCATTTTTGTGAAACCTAACCATCCTAGTACGTCATGGAGATTGCGTCATCCAATTAAATGATTACTCCCAAAATGTACCAAACTATACAATGTTTTATGAAATGACATTTTGGCTAACTACAGAATTTTTCTGTGTTGAAGCACCGGTATGGTATTTAATGTGGGCAAAGCAGGAAATATATAGCCCACTTAATTACTCCTTATCAGTATTATAAAATCATATCCAAAATGACTTTCTTTTGGAAAAATGAGTACTCTTTGATATAAAATGAATAATACGTGTTGAGCATGTACATGAGACAAAGTACTCCTCTTTCGTTTTCAAATGCTATCGACAAGTATATATACCTTTACTTTTGAAAGTAGTAACATGGATTCATTAATTAGTTTTGATTATTCCTCCTCACAAAAATTATTATTTATTCCCTTATTAGTTCGGATTGAAATGCCTAAAACAATAGGTTTTTTATGTACATTAAGTCCAAGAATGCATGATGGTGATGCAAACGGCTTTTAGTTTGAGATAACTTTGGGCGTCATTTTGTCATGGGCATGCTAAAGTGGCTTTGCCCCTAACTTATTTGGCGAAGCAACTTAATTTTCTGATAATAAATCCATAGTTGTTTTGATAAACATCTTGGAAAATGGCTATGGATCTCTCGCTGATCTAGTGGACAAATGGGGGATGCAAAGGAGAAGCCGGCATAATGCAGAGAAAGCTGGCATATTGCTAATGTAGAGAAAGCTGCATTGGCAATCTAGGAATAAATTTCAGTCACTTATAGGTTGATAGATGCAAGGTAAGCTACTGTTTCAAATTTAAATAAAAAAAACTTACATGCAGTTGTCTGTGAGGCCTGTATTCAAAAGTGGCATGAGTAAATACATACTATTTACCAATAAAACATGAAGTAGCAAATATTAAATCAAGAGTCCAAGACAGCTACGTAAACAGATAACAAAGTGCTGGCATTCATTCCACTTGCACACTGGTTACATGATTTGAGATGCTCTCCAGCTAGTCTAAATCATGGTACTAAAATATTGAAACCAGGATTCTAGAACGGATGCGGGGCATGGAAATGACTGTAATAAGTTCAAGCTAGAATAGAAGACAGAAATTATGGGATAACTGCTCATGTATGTAGTTATAAACATCTAGTGAAATTAAACAGTATTAATATGAACCAATAACCATGGATATAATTAATGTGAAAGCTGAATACAACAATTAGTAGAAAATTTGGTGAAGACTGAACACGTACTCAAACAAGGATGGAAGTTCTGACGACAACTGAGCAACACGAATCAACCAGATGCGAAGTGGCTGCATAAACGATCCAAATGTATCATAATGGCAACACAAGGATGGTATATAATTTGAAGGATGGCAACACAAGGATGGCCTCAGTTATATATGCAAGAGAGGTAATTCCACATGTAACACAATGGACACGAGCGGGCAGATTGGACAAAATATAGAATAATGGAACTGATCATACAACCTGGAAACAGATTGACCGGAAGAAAACTACATTTCGAGCAAAGTCCCGAGTCATGCCCTAGAAAGAAAAAGCAAAACAAGTCAAGGACAGTATATAGCACTACTGACTCTCTATAAGCAGATCAGACGCGGCTGGGCTGTGGCCTTCTTGAGAACAGAGACGGTGCAGACGAGGGTGAAGCAGTCATCCACAATGTAATCGGACCCCTCCAGAGCGTCCTGGGTCACAAAAGTCCAGAAGCCCTTCTCCTGGCCGTACTCGGAGAAGACGTCGGACGTGCAGGCGCGAGTCTCCGCCGAGGGCTGCCCGAGTGCGTCCTGGATGGCGCAGGTGAATCGTGTCCCCACCTGGAAGTCGCCGTCCTTGGGCGTGGTGAGGAGCGCGAGCGTGACGGAGATGTGGCTGCCGCCGTTGTTGTTGGGGTAGTAGCGGACGGCCCAGTCGTAGCCGCCGACCACGAACTTGTCTGACTCGTAGTGATCGCCGCTGGCCGCCATCTCCTTGGTGGCCAAGTAGCCTTCCACGGTGAACCGAATCTCCCTGGTCTCGAACGTCGTCAGGCTCATGCTCATCTCCCCACGAGTGTTACTTGACTCCGCCATTATTTGTGACGAGACTAGCGCAATCCTGTTGTATATATATAGAGTAGGGAGAGAGGGAGAGAGTGCATCCTCCAATATCGGACGTCTGGAATTCCACAAATTTATGCGTTCATATATCAGAAACGTCTCGTATTTTTTGAATGCATATGGAGCGTCAGTAGATTGGGAATTGCAACGGCCTAGTGCGTGTGATGTCTCGGTTTCTGCACTGTGGTTAAATCTAACTAAATGTGGATGCAGAGTTCAGCACGAGAACTATAGTAGGGATAACCGTCGCCGGATTCAAGCCAACCGATTCAACTTCACTATCGGGTCGCCTGCATGCGCGCCTGCTCATTTCTTCAACCCACCCACTCGTCTCCTGCGATGCACATTAATCAAGGGCAGGATGGCATCCCCTTCGGTACACCTCCCATTGCATATGCTGCAGGATGGCATCAAAGCATCACTAAGATTGTCATAAATGAAGAAGGCACCGAGTTACGAATTACTTTTCACATTTTAGCGCTGCGCCTATATATAGAATCGGCCCAGCTTTTGCAACTAAACACAAAACTATTCGATTTCAGCTTCGTCCGTCATCATGCCTAAGCCAGAATCCAGCCGTGGCTCTAACATGAGCCTCACTGTCGCCGCGAGAGGAGTCTACTGCTTTAAGGTTGAAGACTACTCCTTCTTATTAAAGAATAGCTTGGGTTTCGGCGATGCTTTCCAGTCAGACACCTTCAGCGTAGGCCGCTACAACTGGGCCGTGCGCATCCGGATCAGAAGGTGTCTCGGCATCGGCAAAGTGTCTATGGACCTTGTGATGATGAGCGAACTGAAAAGGGACGTCAGCGCGAGCTTCGCCTGCGTGCTGATGGACAAGCATGGGGAGCCATTGGCGGCAATCGAGAAGAGGGTGTGTAACATGTTCGTCTGTACCGGCGAGCAGTGCGGCATCGACAACTTCGTGGAGCAGAAAGGTTTGAATAAGTTCATCCAGGGCGATTCTTTTGATGTGCGCTGCACATTGTTTTAAAATAGCCCGCTATAGCTCCGCTATAGCTTTTTGAGGGGATGACGCTACGATATTGCTAATATTGCCGCTAATGCCACTAACTTCGCTATACGGTTAATTTTATTACTAACTTCATCCGCTAACTCCGCTATAACTCAAAAGTCAAGCCGTGGTGATGAGTTTTGCTGTTCATAGCCCATATGATGGTTGTCTTTTCATTATGTAAACTTTTCAATCGCTAGAAAATATCGTAAATACATGTTTGGATGTTGAAGTGCTTTAATGATGGATGCACATATATGAAATGATAGTCGTAATTGATGGAATTACTAATGTTTTGATAAAAATATTCTCCTTGTTTTGCAAAACGCTATAGGCAATAGCTTTCGCTATAGCTGCGCTATAGCCCCTATGCTTTTCTAGAAGCACCCCACTATATTCTATAGACCGCTATTTAAAACATTGGCGCTGCACCATTTCTGTTCACAAAAAGCCAATCTAGTTCTGGTGAATGGAAGCTATCGCATTTGTTGTTCAGCCTGTCGTATGGAAGAAGGTGAAAACAAATGGGGCGAGGGACCGAATAATGACCTGTAGTATAGAAATTGAGAAAGTAATGGGAAAATATAGGTTCAATTTAATGCAATATCAAAACTATCTCTTACTTAAGTACTTACTTTGTCAGTTGGTTTTCTGATGAGATGTGGATCTTATTTTTTCCTTATCTTGTGAACAGAAATTGTTTGATTCTTTCATTAACAGTGCCAAGCTGAAGCACAATGGCTCAAAACTAAAAATCAATCGGGATGCCATCTTACAGCAAGGTCCCACACTCCATCATCAACACGACAGATACATATGCGCTGACACAGCACTCCCGTTCTCTTTACATTCCCTTTGTCACTTTAAACTGTGCCGTGATCCCTACAGTCACCAACAGCCGGAGTTTACATCACCCATGTAGCACTGCCGTTCTTCTCAAATGACATTTTCATTTGGGTCACCACATTTACAAGTTTTTTAAAAAAAAAATTACTTACACTTCATAAGGGGACGCAAGGTAACATACAATAATTTATGACACAAAAATTGATTACAGATACCACTGAATAAAATAGATTACGAATCTGAAAAGGGGAATTATGACAAAACTATACACCACGGAGCTGAAAAGAACAAAAGTATATCTACCATAGCTTGCTATTTTCAGTCACGTCCGGTACCTCCTCAGCAATAGAATTGTGATCAACATGTCTCCCAAAAGAATATATCAGAAGAGCTCTTCTGAGTTAAATTTGTTCCATGCTTCCTGTTTGATATCACATTATCAGGGTAAAGAGTGTAATAAAATCTTGCAAGCTGCAAATATTCCATATCATAACAATACTGAAGCACAGCTGCGGCAAGGAGCAAAAATACATAGTAGCTGAAATGCAGGGTGCCCTTAAATTTAACTGGTCACAAGACAGCTGAAGAAATCTACATCGACATCATGTGGAGTAATCATACCTTCAGAAGGTCAAACACCTTTTCTGCAATGTATTTCTGTTGAAGATTTGCACCCTTCTGCTGCACCTTATCAGGATGGATGCACAATGTTGCTTTCCGGTATTCTTTCTTGACAGATGCAGCAGTAATCAAATCAGTTAATGATACAGGTCGCCACCCGCATTCAGGCCAAAGAATCTGCAGAGTAAAGAAAAAATCATGAGCATCGCAAAGAGCAAGAACAAAGGGTTAGGAAAGCTAATTTTCTAGCACTCCTTGTCATGCTTCAGCTTCTTGTTTCCCAGGAAAAAAATTAGACCGAAGGAAGATTTTAGTTTTTTAAAAAAAAGAATTAAACCAATGAAAAATTAACAACATACTGTCCCTGAGCCAACTGTTTTGATGTTATCGGTATCGACATACATTCTGATCCAATCCAATCATGTTTTATAAAGCTATTTCACTAGATTTACATTATATTATTTCTCCTAACATGGGTTTCACAACATAATGTTCCCACCCACCCAAGATTTCTCTCAATTTTGCACAATTTTTTTGTGAAAAGAATCATCAAATGGATCAGATCATTTATCTATAGTCACTGGAAAATCGTGAGGCCATCTAAGTGATTGCTACGACACAGCAGACATGGGCAATTCGTATGCAGACTAATAATCACCCCCTATGGCATATGTTGCTTAGCAGGATACTAATGGTGAAAGTAATACGGAAACGTTCAGAAGAAGGCTTGATTGTTTTCAGTTTCATATTTTCCTTGAAAGCAAAATCTACAAAATTGATATTAAGAAAAAGTTGAAACAAAATTATTGCAACTGTAACAGGCAGTATTGATCAGGAATCGATATTTATAATCGAAAATATGAATACGGAGGTGTAGAACCAACATAACAGTTATATGATTGAATATGTATGTAACTATATGTATGGTTGGTTACCTTGTACAGCTGTTTGTTTTTCACTATATAATACAATATAATATATTACTACCACAGCAGGGGTTCCTCGTGCTGTATTACTTTTTAAAAAACTATATGTATGGTACCAAATAAATTTTGTATGGTGAGTTCTAACGTAACATAATTGTGCATCTAAAAAATAAATAAGAAAGACTAACACTTAATTTTTCTATATAAATAAGGAGACAAACAAGGAGCATTATTTATGCACACAAGGAAAATATTTGTGATAAATTATAATCAAAGTACTCAATATGTGGAAACGGTCGGAAGACTCTGAAATTGTTTCCACTACCACTTCCACAAACTATTACCACTTTTTCCATTTCTTCGAATATCATTTCCAGGTGTTGCGGTCCGTAAAAATAAAAAATGAGCCTTGGTTGGGTTAACCAATAATTATCATTTTTACTTTCATCCCTAAGGATACTACAGGATACTATAGTCTTGGCCGTTTGTCTGTATTTGAATAACCCAATACAGCACAATATGAGTTGGCTTTCCGCTTGCAGTTGCAGCCCAATATGAGTTGTCAATCCAAGGCACCAAAAATTAACAAAAGGCCACACGAGCTGGTTTTCTGACTTCACAGTGATGCCGCCGCCACCTCCGCAACCACATCGTTCATGTTGATAGCCAAGTCCACATAAAAAAACAGGAGGTACATAATATATTTGAGGTGGAAGAAATTATTGGCCAAGAATCACAAGATTGATATCAACACCATCACCAAAATCACAGCACTGGCACTGATTATTGCCTGACTTTCTTAGGAAAAAAGACCATGTACATCAAAATGGTCATCCATTTGAAAAGGAGGAAAGGCAATGTTAAAGACGCGAGGAGTATAAAAAGGACATTGCACACTTCTGACCGGTCCAATCTGGAGTTGAAGAGACTATATAGTGCTAGTATATGCATTTATATAGTAGCGTAGTTTTTCCCTTTTAGTTTCCTGATTTTCACTTTCTTAAGCCATGTGCAAAGGTGTTAGTTCCTTAAAACTGAAGAGACTACGAATTGCTGGTGTTTAAAGACAGTTTAAAAGTGTTTTGGTGTTGTTCCTTTGCTGGCCACTCATTGATTCACAGTAATTGTTTGAACAGTTAGGGAAAGACCATTCTGTTTTTGTTCAGCCCCAGCATGAATGTACTACAGGAAATATTTATTATTACCCACTACACAGCACCCAGCAATTTCTCAATTTCAGTTATCAAGTTCCTAAAGAGTAAACTGACAGTGTCCGTACCATAGTGATAGTGTTGCCAACTAATGCCTTATGTCAACATTTTTGTATACAATTAGTAGTACTCAACAATAATGGGGCACATTTTCTATCCACTCAACTTCCAGCAAGAGCGCAATCCGAAATATTTACTAAGAAGCGGAATAAAATCAGTACTAGAAACAGGATACTAACATATTGCAATGTTGATAGCAATGCTCGAAGGTTTCCTTCCTTCCCAGCAGCCCATCTCTTTATTTCAAAATCAAATGCTTCACCAATTCTCTGAACAGGGAGAAATCACATCACTTCATAAACAACAGGAATTGTCAAAAGCTCAGAAGTACAAGATGGAGTATAGTATAGGACTTACATGTCGCTCTTCCTGCTCCTGTTGAGCTTGCAAGTCACGCGCATTTTTTTCAGCAAGAGCTTTTGCCTGAAGTATCATACGAATAGCAATATAATTGTCTTCTTTCATACAGCTCTCAGAAATTACCAAATAAGAGAAATGTAGTACAGTAGATTGTTTGTCGGTTAGCATACCGCACGCTCCATTGTCCTTTGATGCCGCTCCAATCGTGCCTTCCTTCTTTCTTCACTTTCTCCATCCAACTCTTGAAAGGCAGCCGATGAAGAAGGTGCTATATATGGATAATATTGAATATTGGTCAGGATAATGGCATATGTCCAAAATAAAGCAAGAGTGGTACTCGTATGCTAAAAGTAAAAAAATGAAAATAATGTTAAATCTAGTTGAGGGCCAGATTTGTAGCCACCTCCTAACTCCATGACTAAAAACATTGATATGTTATTTGTACGAATCAATTCTAAGATTGCATAAAGACTCTACAAGTGTTAATGTGTTAGTTAGTACCTCCAAATATAGAAGACAGATCATCCATTAGATTGGTTGATGAAGGCTGCATGAAGGAAGAAGCTTGAGTTGAGGATGTCCTCACTGTACCAGAACCAGAACTACCTTGAGGATGAACATTGAAAGGATTCTGGAAAATTAAAATATCAAGAAAAAAACAATGTTAAACTTGGAAATTTTCTACAAAACCAACTGATGAAGCTGCTGAATGCTCACCGTTGTAGCAGTTTGTGTTCTCGGTACACTGCTTGATCTTGAAGGCATACCAAAGAATGATTCAAGATCAGGTTGTGGTGTTGCGGTTCTCTGCTGATTTTCTCTTGCCCGTGCTTCAGCTGCAGCTCTTTCCCTAGCTTCATTAGCAGCCCTTTGTCGAGCTTCAGCAGCAACCTTCTCAAAAGCTGCTCTTTCAGCCCTCCTTCTAGCCTCTGCTGCAGCTTTCTCAACAGCAGCTCTCTCAGCTTTTGCCTGAGCTTCGGCAGCTGCTTTCTCCCTAGCTTCAGCAGCAGCCCTTTCCCTTGACTCTGTTGCAGCCCTTTCCCTAGCATCTGCTGCTGCCTTTTCTCTAGCCTCTGCTGCTTCTCTTTCCTTAGCTTCCGCTGCAGATTTTGCAGCTTTTTCCCTTGCCTCCACTGCAGCTCTCTCACGAGCTTCTGCTGTTGCTTTCTGTACAGCAGCACGTTCTGCCCTTCGGCGCGCCTCACTCTCAGCTCGCATGCGTGCCTCCATAGATGCTCTTTCACGTGCCTCCCGAATGGCCTTCTCTACAGCCTGCCTAGCGTCTCTCTCTTTTTCACGCCTCTTCTGTTCCTCTTGCTCCCTTTGTCTCACCTTCTCCCTTTCCCGCTCAAACTCTTCTATTCTCTCCCTTTCTGCTCTTCTTTGTTTCTCGTCATGTTCTCTTTGTCTTAGTTCATTCTCTAATCTCTCTTCTTCATCCATCTTTTCCTGCCCATGTTGACTGCTAGTGAACACAGAACCAAAATCTCCCTGGTCCATCCCTTTACAGTCTCTCACGTCAGACTGATCCATGAAATTTGCAGTACCTGTAGATGAGTATTGTTCCATTCCTTCATGATTTTGAAACCTTGCATGTCCATTGGCAGACTTAGTAGGCTTTGCTGTGAAAAAATCTTCCAATTCATCAATTTGAGATGATTTAAGTGTATCCACAGAACCTACGAGATGATGGTAACCTTGATTATGTTGACGAGGATAAGTTTCAGTTGTGACAGATTCAGTTGGTGGTCGCTTGGTCACAAGTGGAGGAGGAGGCCGAGATGGAGGTGGCGCACTTGTAGGTTGAGTCACTAGAGTAATATCTGAGACAGTTAGCCACACATCATCAGGCATTTTTGAATATTTTTTCTCCTCTGGCAGTCCAGCATCCATAGCAAATGGGTTTAAAGTCCGGAGACCAGTGACAACAGGCACCTCATGGATAACAGATGGCTCAGAGACGTTCATCTCAGGCAATATATTGCCAGTTGCTTCTTTTGAACCTTGTTTGACTGGCTCTCCATGAATCATATGATTGGACTGACTTGTGTTATTTATGCTGTCAACAGATCTCCTTTCAGTTGTATCACTCTCTTTGCCAGATGCAAATGAAAAGGATGGCATGGCTTTTGAAAACCCATCAAAGATATCAGAGCCCTGAAACCTCCCACTGGTATCAGCAGGGGCATCAACCTTTGTGTTCTCTGACTTCACAGGCATGGCGATGTTATCCAAATAATCTGAAAACAATCCAAAAGATGAATATTCCGGTTTGGGTGTAGCACCTAAAACGACGAAAGGGTCCTCTGGCATGCTCACACTCATATTATTGGATAACACTGGTTCCTGTTCTTGTCTTGTCAAAGGATCATCCCTATATAGATTTCATTCAGTGATGATCACCAAACAAGCAAATAATATAGTTTTCAGAAATTATTTTGCTTTAGAGTCTTACAGTTCCAACAAACAGCCTTATATGATGTCAATGATAAAAATCAGACAAGTTAATAAAATGCATCATTGTTAAAATATCAACAATGTAACTCATGTGCAACCAAGAAGATAAAACAAGATCAAAGTAATCCAAAGAGCTACACAATAGCAAATTTTTGAAATTTTGACACCCCTAAAGAAATTACTCACTTCCAAACGATAAGTGACCAAAAATATATATATAAGGCCAATATTTTGTGTTTGGAAAAAGGGTATCTAATGATTAATGATAGAATGCACTAGCAGAAGAACAAGTTTTGCTACAGTTTCATGTTGAAGCCACCTCCAGGATGCCAAAGATCAATCAGGCAAATCATCTGAAGATCTAAAATGGCCAAAGACTAATCATCCTTTAATGGCTAACAAAGTAACCAATGACCCAATAAAGGATTCAATCGACTACAGTTGCATAAATATCATATGCTTTGTTCCAAAATTTCTAAGCATACACCAACCAGAATTCATGACATTTTTTTTACAAATACATGGAAGAGCAAAGTTGAAGATGTTTTTCATACTTATTCTATAACAGGTGTACGAGCAAGATAATTTATTAATATAGCCCCAGGGTGCAATCTTAAAGCTAGAAAGGGATAACCATAGCATTTTTTAACATACAGAAACTAACATTTAGGAAACATCGCACAGAAGAGCAGAAACTCTATCTCCATACCGGTGGGCTACGTTTTCCGACACGGCGATACGGGTACGGCGATACAGTACGCGGATACGTCGAAACGGCAGTTGACGGAAAACAAGGATACGTCGATACGGCAAATTTGTACAAATATATACTTAAATTTTACTAAATCTAAGCAAATAGGTTGGAAAAAAGATAGGAAAGTGAATATTATCGATAATAACTTTGGCACCGAGAAGCTACGCTGTTAATACGTACTCTTCCGGCTCCGCGACATTACCGTGGCTGCGTTAGCTGATGCTTTGCCTCCGCCTGGCGTATCAGCCGTATCGTCGCGTATTCCCGTATCCCGCCGTATCGGATACGGGTACGGCTGGGTGCCGGGCGTATCGAATTTCATAGCCGGTGGGCGCCCTGGAGCAGAATACAGAATGTCTCTGTTTGTTTTAAATGCAGTGCAGATAACCATAGGATATTTTATTCATCAGGGAATAATGGCTCGATTAGAAGATTACGGATGTTTTTTCATAGTTATTTAGTTGAAATATTTAAGAAAACTGCAGACCTACATTTGCTGTATACCAATGTCCCCATTGTTACCACTGATTGAAATCATGCTTCTGCCTCTAACGTTGCATCATGAAATCCATCCCAGCCACAATACAACATTAATAAATGTCTCAAACTTCCATTTCTGGAATGGAGCATAACTTACTAGTAATAGCTGGAGCAGCAGAACTCAAACTTCGGCAATCCACCCTCACCTTCTACATGATAATCTAGTTTTATAGACAAAACAAAGCTAAATTGTAAATTTGGGAGCAGAAAACTACCAGACCTTTCCGAACTGTGACGGTTTGTACTCCCAACGAAAGCAGGGATGACCTCCTCAGGCTTCACCGGCGGTTCTGGCTTCGTACTCCAACCAAACTCAGGAATCAAATCGTCAAAGCTCACAGCCTCCTGGTCCGATTTCATCGCATCCCTCACCGGCTCCGTCGACCTGGAGCTCCCACCAAGTCCAGGTAACAACTCATCATCAAACCCCGCCGAGTCCGGCTTCCTTCTCCCCTCTGACTTCTCCGAGCCCACAGGGTCACCGAGGAAATCTTCCTCCCCATCACCGCCGCTGCCGCCACCACCAAACAAGGGGATCGCGTCGTAGGGGTCCATCGCGTCGAGGTCGTCGTCGAAAACAGGCTTGTCAAACACGGGCGGCGGCGTCGACGAGGCGGAGGAAGCCTTGGGCGAGGGCTCCGGAGGCTCTGTTGCGCGGTTGAAGTAGGACTCGAACATGTCGTCGTAGACGGAGGCCGGCGGTGACTTGGAGGGGCGGAGGTCGTCGATGAGGACGGGGTCATCCATGGCCGGATCGATCCCGCCTCCGGCCAGGGGCGAACTGGATGCGGCGGCGGCCGCCGGCGATCGCTGGAGTCAGAAGGTAGGCAAGGGTGAGGGGCGTGCGTCTCTGCGGGTTTGGAATTTTGGATTTTGACGGCTTCCCGGAAGAGATGGTCGGGGGTGGGCTAGAGCGGAGCGTGCGTTTACAGGATTCAAGTGGTTTTCGAAATAATTTTGTCGTTTGCGCGGTTTTCCTAGTGCAGCCTCGGTGCAGAGGAGCAGAAATGGTGAAATACAGGCTAGTTTGTTTTTGTTTTCTTTTCTTTAATACAGGCTAGTTTGTTGGTATTCATGCGGGTACATCATTTTTGTAAACTGACTTAATATTTGATGTACAAATGAAAAACTTGCTTGTAAAATGAATTGATGTTAATAAACTTTAGAAGTACATTGTTATCAGATTTAAGAAAAAATGTATTTATTATTTAAATAAATGTATTATATAAAATAGCATTTATTTAGCACAAATTATTATTTTAGTAGAATATTCCTAGTAACAATATTTTAACTTCTTTCAAGGCACTACCAAATAACTACTTTGTGAAATAAAATAATTATATAAAATAGCATTTATTTAGCAAGTTTGTTTTACTCCTCTAATATTTCTATATTTTTAAACACCCCCCCCCCGCCCCTCTCTAATGTACCATGTCTAGAGTTCACTTAACCTCTAACTTTTTCGTTTGGTTTATTAGTATCATAGTTTTTTAAAGTAGATCAGCATTCACCTAATAATGATTTTGGATCTTCTTATTGCTATGTAGGACAATGGTGGTAGTTTTACCCTAACTTTTCGATTCTGTTTCGGTCCCGTTCCGTTTTAGTCATTGGAACGACACATTTTGATACCGATACCGGTCCATACCGGCGTATCATTCCGGTCTCTAATTTAATAACAATATATGATATAATTGTTCACAAATATACCTTTAATATAAAATTTGAATCATATATTTATTTCAAATGAATGACTTAGTATATAAGTGATTACATTTAGTGTAATATTTAGATATATCTCATAAAAAAGTGTTATACTCTCAATTTAGACCGGTATGTACCGGTATTTTGACCGATATCGAATGGTATGGACCGGTATTGACAAGTATGAAACGAAGGTCGTTTGGTATCGGCTGGGTCATTGAAACGGTAACCTTTCGGCCATTCCGTCCGGTACCGGAACAACACCAATAATTTTTACTTTTACCACCGGGGATAAATGTGTTGGTGAATGACGTGTGACAAAGGATTTAGAGCCAAGCCAGTCAAGTAGCCGATAGCACCTCGCATGCCAGGTGAAATTGGACATAGACTTGAAGTTCGGAACAATCTACCTGCAATTACAACTGGTTACACAAAATAAAATGATTCGATTCTTTTTCTTTTCCCTGTCCCAGAACATCTCCTCCGCACTCGTCATTTTCTTTTCCATCCGTTGTCTAGATGCAGGTGAGTATCCCAACCCTACCCGCGATCGCGGCCCTGCTCCGCCGCAACGTTGTCATTCTAACCCGCCTTACTCAAACTTTGACCTAGAAACAGATAATCTTAGTCTATGCTCCCGTTGATCTTTGAGACAAGTTATACTCTACAACATGAATCCACATTAGGTGTTTGCTCAATAATTGCTTCCTCTATGAGCCAGTTTGGCATAGCTTCAATCAGCTAGAATTAAAGGAGCTCTATCAAACACTTTTTCAGGAGAAGTAATTCTCTAGTAACTACGATAATTGATTCTCTAAAATAAACAAAGTAGTTGGGAATTGAAGAAAAGTAGTTTCTCCAGATTATGTGAAGTGATTCACTTTCTTGATTTAATTCTAGGAATCAAAGATAATCATATTTAGGCGTAGAAATAGAGTAGAGCCTAAGAAAACTGACCCTATTAGAATTCATGACTATTTCATCCTTATAACTACAATAGTGAATTGTGAATGTATCTTTGTATCTACATGAAAAAGTAATGCACCAGATGTATTATTTCATATTATTAAAGTATATAAATCATCTCCCATGACTACGGCAAACTGAGGTGTAGCTCGGTTGGTTAAATTTTTTATGGTGGAATTAACTATGTGGGATTGATTCCTAGATCGAACACAGGTGTTGTATGTACAATTAATTAGTTTTAAAATGATAGACGATAGTCCCTGGATAGCAAGATACTACATGTTATGATTTTGTGGATTTCATTACCAAGCTGCTCAATTTTTTGAACACTCTTATAAGATGAGAGGAGTCATGGTGCTACCGCACCCTACATGTTACCGTCCTCCCACGTACTGTAGCACCAAAAATACACACAAAAGAGATTATAAAAAAATATAAATAGATAGCTCATGCCATCTTCTACTATCATGCAAAAATCAGCTGCAACAAGTTTTTGTGCAAGGAGAAACAGAAAGGTGCAATCATGCAGTGAATATAGTCGTGGATTTTACTGTTCACATATAACTATCACTGTTTATGTTGTTCACATCAATCCGGATAACTCTCATCGTTTATGTGCCCATTTCATTTTTTATTGCATTCTATAGTTACAGTTGATTTTTTGCATGATGATAGAAGATGGCATGAGCTACCGCAGGTTATGGTGCTATTCTGCTCCCAATGTTGGTAGCATCGTAATAGATGTTCAAAAAATTACAACCAAAATATGAATATATAGTGCAAGTCATCATCTATCATCTTGTAAAATTTAAGATGCAATGAACACTGTGTAAACAAAAACAAAAAAAAGAAAAATCAGCTCATGAATAATTGTTGGTTGCGGGTCTGAAATGAACAATTTCAATCTCACGGGATTTTCACTTTTTTCTTGTCTTTGCATAAATACCCATTTCATCTCGACTTTTGCAATATCATAGATCATGTATGCACTACATATTCATATTTTTGTTGCAATTTTTACGCAACCCTTACGGGGGCTAGCGGCAGTGGAAGCACAGTAGCACAAGATCTGTTTTCCTATCAGTGTGTGCATGCGTGTGTTCATTAGGCTACTCTCAACAGTGATTTTATCAAAAATAAATAAGATGCAACCTCAACAAAGAGGTGATATGACATGACAATTTATATGAAACAAAGTAAATAGGTTTATGGGGATGAAAACTAATTTGACATCTGTTTCATTCTAACATATTTTGATCAATTTCAATGCAACAATTATATGCTTATTTTAATGTCACAACTTGTCTATGAAATGATGAGACAAAACTGCGAGAGAGACTATTTAATTTATCAAAGTAAATCTCTAAATTTAATGTGATATTTTTGGAAAGTGTGATATAAAACTATGCATTGAAATGGTGTAAGCATGACTACTCTTATATGTATGAGTGTGTGTATTGTGTTCAATTAACATAAAATAAATCACTACGAAATGATATACCCTTTCACCTTCTGTCAAAATTCTTATTGCATTAAGAAAATTATTATGTTTATATTTTTATTATTTATAAATAACAAATTAATGAATGGCATACCTTGGAACATCTAGTTTTTAAATTAAGAATGTATTAGATTTATTAAGCACTCATATTTTAGAACTTGTGTCTACAACTACTTGCAGCCTGAGCGCTCCGGTTCCTAAAAAGAAAATGTTTAAATACGATGGCAAGATACTATCTATTAACCCCAACTGGCTTTCACTTTCTACTTTATGCATAAAAAAAACGTCATCCCCTCCCTCCCCATCTCTATGTATTTTCAAACTTGTCTCGGCAGCAATACCAACACCAACAGCAGAAGAACATCTCTCCCTCTCTGAAAACCATTTTAGAACCACCACCCACAACTTCCACCCTCGCCGCCTCTTGCAATCCAACCTGGTTCTTCCCGATCCCAAATCCACCGCCGAATTCGATCCAATCCCAGCGCCGATCCAGTTCTGTTCGCACCCCACTCCGATCGGCATTGCCCGCCGGCCTCCCCAGATCTAAGCGCCGGCGCCGGCTCCGTGCGCCGCAGATCCCGCCGCCTCCCCTCCCCTCTCCCTCTCTGGGGCGTTGGGTCGCGCGGTAGCGCGGGACGCCAGGTGGCGCCGCAGAAGCGGTCTCAACGCGGCGGCGGTGGCAGCATAGGCGCTGCCGCCGCCGCCGCGGCTTCCTCCCAAGCCGCGGGAGACTCCGGGGACGCAGTCATGGCGCGGTGGCTGCAGTCCGCAGGGCTGCAGCACCTAGCAGCCTCCTCTGCCGCGGCGGGGGTTGGCACCGGGGATCTCCGCAGCGTAGGCGGCGGCGGCGTCCTACCCAACCTTCTCATGCAGGTGCGTTTGTCTTCAGATTCCGTCTCTTGTCTGTTGCGCCTGGGCTTGGTCGTTGCCCTTGCCCCGCCTATCGCCTCAGAAAGCTTGCTGTCGTGCGCGTGTGGTACCCTGCAGGGACGATCATCTGCTTAGGCGTAGGGGATCTTTTGCATTCGTGTCTATTGGAATCTGCAGAGTCTTTTTGTAGCAATACATTTTGTGTTATTGTTTCATTTGGATCGCATTAGAAATGATCGGTAATATAGTTACATTGTTTTATTGTTTCAATTGGATCTTAAATTACACTGAGCCACATGCATGTTCTTAACTGCTGATAATTGTAAAGGTTGACATTGTGATGCATGTACTCGTTTGGTATATGTATCTGCATCGTATTTTTCCTCATGGTCTTAACAATACAACTTTCCCGATTGATTTTTATATGTTTTCTGTACTCTAGGTTTTAATTTTTTTATAACTATTCTGACACTAACTTCTTTTTTCACCTTTACACCTCATGATCTTTTCCCCACCATGAATCCATTCGACACTTTAACAGTAATTTGAAAACTGCACCTTGTACTTGATTTATATGTGACTTCATGTTTATTTGCTTGTAGATTGGGTTGTTCCAATAGCGTCTTGTGGTCTTAGTATGATTTTGTATGACTCTACCTTATATCTCCTGTCACCACTTATGGTTTGACGATTGCATTATTATTTGGTAGGGATATGGGCCACAATCAATTGAAGAGAAACAAAAGCTTTACGCGTTATTGAGGAACCTTAATTTTAATGGGGAATTAACAGCTGCACCAGTATCTGAGCCCTATACTCAAACGGCCCAGAGCTTTGGTAGCGGGGCTCCTGTTGATGGGTTCTATTCACCTGAACTAAGAGGTGAATTTGGGGCTGGCCTTTTGGATCTTCATGCAATGGATGACAGTGAACTTCTTTCTGAGGTATTTATCCAAATTTTACCCACAAAGTGACCTTGTTTTTCTTCACAGGTTAGTGCTATATTGTTTAGTTTTTATTTCTTCCTTCTTGAAACTAGGGATGATTTAGGTGGTTAAGATGTTTATGAACATTTCAAGTACCAGTGTGATTTACATTTAACAATATAATCTTCATGCTTCCTAATATAGTTTTGGCTTCTTTTGTCAGAATGTCACAACAGAACCATTTGAGTCTTCACCTTTTATGCCAAAGGAAATGGATGAGGATGAGGATGATTTAATACCAGAAAGCCAGCAGGGTTTAGCAGATAACAGTAGCACATTCATTAGTGAAAAGGAGAATACTGTGGTCAGTGCTAGGGAAAGTAATGTTGCAAAGATTAAAGTCGTGGTATGTTGATCGATTCAAAATGCTGCTAATTTCTTGTAGACTATTGTCATACACATAACTCAGAATCACTATTGCTATCGATAACCATTCTTTTTTCTCATCACACTTTCAGGTAAGAAAAAGACCTCTGAACAAAAAGGAAATATCTCGAAAAGAGGAAGACATCATAGATGTACATAATTCTCAGTTCTTGACTGTTCATGAACCAAAACTGAAGGTACTATCTCTTCGTTAGTATTCTTAGTTATGTTTGGTGCCTTTTCAGTCAAGATCCTATTGTTTGGTCAACATTTATTATTTATCTTATAGGGTTTGTGGCCTTGTGGGGATAGTTTGATTGATTCAGATGCTACCGATGATTCTGATGGTTAATATAGAAGAGAGCAAAAGGAGCAAATTCATCTTTAACATCATAGATGATCACTACTGTATTGCATAAGTGCATATATGGGACGACATTCATAATCATCAACAACAACAACAATAAAAATAACAACAAAATCTTTTAGTCCCAAGCAAGTTGGGGGTTGGACAACATTCATGTTTGAAAAGTTATGATCATCTTTGGATTTGTTTAATAAATCAGGCAATACCTAGATTGCTTGATGCTGGCATGCTTAGTTTAATTATAAACTATACAACTTGAATGGACAAGTGTATTTTTAATTGATACAATTAGTGTTTCTGTTTGCATGAAGAATGTGATGTATTTCACTTTCATGCAAAATAATTCCATTTCTCCATAGTTTGAATCTTTTGAAGTGGTTGTATGCATTTACCTGCAATTAGTGCATCCCTTTAGAGCAATGGTTTCTTACTGTCTAAACTGCTATAATAAACCACATTCCAATCTATTCCTGCCAAAATAGCTTCTATAAAAGTACAAAACATGGTTGATGGAGAGATAAAACGCTACAACCTTCACTATTTCCTTGTCAGTGTATGCTTGATCTGCCAACACCCGGCAGTTTTACTTTTATGCCTGTTAGATTGTGAATCAACAGGCTTTAGGAATATAGATGCCATTCTAAACTTCTTCTATGCTTTTTCATGGAAAATAGTCTAACATGTTAACTTTGTTGAAAGGTGGATTTGACAGCTTATGTGGAAAAGCATGAATTTTGCTTTGATGCTGTCCTAGATGAGCATGTAACTAATGATGAGGTATTACTGTTTTTAATCATTTCCTGTAATAAATCTCAAAAGCTACCACGTCTTGCACCAATGGATGTTGTAGAATGTCTCTTTCTGTGTTCTTTGACATTTGACTTTGTTTGTTCTACAGGTTTATCGCGAGACTGTTGAGCCTATCATACCAATAATTTTCCAAAGGACGAAAGCTACATGTTTTGCATATGGACAAACAGGTAAGATAAGCATTTCTGAAACTTTATTTTCTTCCACTGTAACAAGATTCATTTCTTGCAGTCCCTTAAATGATTTTTTTTGTGAGATCCTTAAATGATCATTCATGGTTGATTTGAACCACAATTCTGTGTAGCATGCTTCAACTTCTCTAGGACACTTGCATTTTGATATTGGTGGCATCAATTTCTTTGCAAGAGGTTATCTGCAAAGGCTTAATGACTTGTATGCAATAAAAATTGAGGACACTTGCATTTTGATATTGGTGGCATCAATTTTTTGCAAGAGGTTATCTGCAAAGGCTTAATGACTATTGCATGCAAATAAAAATTGAGGATCTGAGATTGACACTAAGTGACACAATTGTGGAAGCATTGTCATTTTTATAGTTAAATCTGTGTCTTTAATCCATATTCTGGGGAGCATTGGTAGTGAAAGGTACTCCATCCCAATTTACTTAAATTTGGGACAGAGGGAGTACTTACTCAAAATTAGTGCTAGTGTGCTACCTATACTTGAACTGCCAATGTAATCTGCTGGATGTTACACAAGCATGCCTAATGAATCTCCCTTTGCAGGCAGTGGCAAAACCTATACAATGCAACCCTTACCTCTAAGAGCTGCACATGACATGGTCCGTCTTTTGCATCAACCTATGTACCGGAATCAAAATTTTAAGTTGTGGCTTAGCTACTTTGAGATTTATGGTGGAAAGCTCTTTGACCTTCTCAGTGAAAGGAGGTTCGTTGTTTTATTAGCCCTCTTTTCTGTGATGGAATATTACAACTGAATGCATCACTGCCATTCCTATGTTGCTTCCGTAGGACACTTATCTGAGTGCAGTTGTTTTCATGCTTTTGCTCACTTTGAGCTAGTGATGACTCGCATCAGATGTATTTACTTTACAGCCTTATTTAGCTAACTTGTATTCATATATATTTCTTTTGAAATTTGACCGAGTAATGTGCTCAATTATATGTTTGTTTGCTTTAATGAAATTGCACTTCCTTTTCTTTATTTAACTTGGTCCTTGTTATTATTTTTGACACTCAACAAGGCTGTGTCTATTTTCTCTTCTGTTTTGCAGGCATCTCTTAATGAGGGAAGATGGAAGGAAACAGGTCTGCATTGTTGGTTTACAGGAGTTTGAGGTTTCTGATGTTCAGATAGTCAAAGAATACATTGAGAAAGGAAATGCGGCTAGAAGCACAGGAACAACTGGGGCCAATGAAGAATCATCACGGTCTCATGCTATTCTACAATTGGCTGTGAAGAAGCATCTCCCTGTTACTGATACCAGGAGACAGAGGGACCGAGATGCTGCTGAAGCAAAAAATACAAAGCTTGTGGGGAAAATGTCATTTATTGATCTTGCTGGAAGTGAGCGTGGTGCTGATACAACAGACAATGACAAACAAACAAGGTATTGATTTATTACTCTAGACTACTCTTTTTCCACCATGCCCTTGCTCGATGCTTTCAATCATCCCATATGCTTTTGTTTTGTATCAGAATCGAGGGTGCAGAAATCAACAAAAGTCTTTTGGCTCTGAAGGAATGCATCCGGGCATTGGATAATGATCAAATACATATCCCTTTTAGAGGAAGCAAGCTCACAGAAGTGCTTCGTGACTCTTTTGTTGGCAACTCTCGAACAGTAATGATTTCTTGCATTTCACCAAGTTCAGGTTCATGTGAACACACACTAAATACCTTAAGATATGCTGATAGGTAATATTTCTTTTTATACTTTGAATCTGCATATATT
This sequence comes from Chloris gayana, assembly GCA_031894775.1. Lineage (NCBI taxonomy): Eukaryota > Viridiplantae > Streptophyta > Magnoliopsida > Poales > Poaceae > Chloris > Chloris gayana. Next base: position 206,450 of record JAUNZO010001186.1, on the reverse strand, counting down.
TTGGTGCTTTTAGTTCAGATTTATCTAGTTGTTTATTCTTGCTAATACCATGGATTGATAAACAGGGTTAAAAGTCTTTCAAAAGGTGGTAACACAAAAAAAGAGCAGTTTCCTGTGCCCTCTGCATCATCCAGCAAGGAATCTAGCTACCCTTCATATCCTTTATCTGAACCTGAAGAAACTATGGAGCGGACTCAAGAAACTAGACCTCTTGATGCTTCTAGAAAGGGTGTTGATACTTTCAATTCGAATATTTCCATGGAACCTGAGAGGAACTCTAGTATGATTCCGAGTTATCAACATAGAGGGAAAGATGAAACTAGCTCAAGATCTGGTTTCAATGATAGGGAGCGGGGAGATATGAAATCCAGCCAGATTGGTCTTGCTAGTAAAGCACAGTCACTTCAGGATTCAGTAAATTCACATGACGAGGTGAAAGTCACAAAAGTTTCACCACCTAGGAGAAAAGCTAACAGAGATGAGAAGTCTGAACGGCAGAGTAACTACACAAAAAGGGAAGAAATAAGTAGGACTGGTCTTAGGCAGCCACAGCAACTTAAGCAACAGCAGCAGCAAAGATCATCATCTGCCTCAGCGTCCCATGTTTTATCAAAGCAATCTGAAAAGGATAGTTCTTATGAGGACATGGAAATAAATGCAATACTTGAGGTGTGGTTCCCTTTCTTTTTCAGGCTCGAGGGCTTATTTGATCCTGATATGATGTGATGACAACCCTTTTTTTATGTGTGCATGTCAGGAAGAAGAGGCCTTGGTAGCAGCTCATAGAAAAGAGATCGAAAATACCATGGAGATTGTACGGGAGGTGAGTTCCTGCAACTCAGTTATATGGGATGCACTATCTTGTTCCTATTTTCTGATGAAGTACATAAGGTGTTATGGAGTGGGGCCTGCTAGCATGGGGCCACCAGATTATAGATAATTCATTATTTAGTGTAGCGTGTGGACAGTGCTGTGGTTTAGATTAGCACTAGTTCGTTCGTTAGGAAAGAGATTGGTTTTTGTTAGGATAGTGCTTACCAGATTAGAAGGGCCGGCTCTATATAAAGAGATTGTCATTTGTAATCAATCAAGAAAATAGATCGTAAACACTACTCAGACTCTCAGAGTCTCTTGGGAGGCTGAGTTGGTTGATCTATCTTGCTAATTATCATTCCTCTAATCAGATTAGAAGGGCCGGTAGTCTAATCTGTTGGTCTTATTTGGAGAACTTGATCCTTTTGGGGTCTAGCTCTTGAACTTAATTATGAGTATTGTAACTGCAAGTTGCAGTAATGTAAACCTTGCAATATACCTTTAGTGACTGTCTGAAAATCTCTCATGGCAGCTTCACAGTGAATCAAATAACTCCAGATTATATTCTAATCCTCCCTAGAAAAGCTTTTAAATATTTATTATGTCTTCTGTAGAATCAAATAACAGTGTTCACATTCTCGTTTTTGCGGTGGACGAGAAAAATGTGTCTGTGTCTGTATCATTAGCAGTGGGTCCATCATGCAGTTAAATCACTAATGACGTACAATACATTGCTTAACCATTCCCTAAAAAAAATTAACCTCGCATGCCATTTGCAGGAGATGAACCTATTAGCAGAGATTGACCATCCTGGTAGTCTTATTGACAACTATGTGGCACAATTGAACTTTCTGTTGTCCCGGAAGGCATCAGGATTGGTGAGCCTCCAGGCACGATTGGCACGATTTCAGCAGCGCCTAAAAGAACAGGAGATTCTTAGCCGACAAAAGCCCTCAAGATAGTTGAACTTCAGAAAGTAAAACCTACTGGTTTCTAAGGATTGTGAGAAGCTGTATCTGATAAGATCAGACTTGGTCAAGTAATGGAAAAGGAAGGAAAAATACAGAACATCTCAGGATAATTAAAGATGGGAGATGGTGTTCTGGGGTTGGTGCAGTGACGGCATTTGGTTTTGAGGTCTGCCGATTCATCTTGCTATTTTTTCTTGTCCAAGGCGTGTTTGGGTGTATTTTCTTGTGATGGCGTTGGTTGTCAATCTTGCCATTATTTTGTACCAATATATAGTTGTAACTTGTTTGAGGACATCGGTAGTGAAGTGTTCTGGTGAGAATATAGCCATTATACCTTGCCTCACAACAATGTTGTATTCTTTATTGATATTACTCTTTATGAACAGAGGAAGGATGTATGCTGCTAAGATCAACAACAGTGTTTACAGTAGCTTTCAACTAGGACTATCTAAATGATTTATTCATGTCGTGACCTTGTGACCTGCGCATATAATGCAACATGTGGGCAACGAAGCTCCTCTTTTTAGGTTTGCTAGTTTTCAGTTGAGTGGAATTTTGCATTTGCTCCGGTCAGATTTTTGGAACAATGAAAATATACTGCTTGAACAATGAAAGTATACCATTGGAACAATGGAATGTAGCCCTGAAAAATTGGTTCTCAGCTGGAACAATTTCATTTTTTTTCGAGAGCATTTTTTTCCACGAGTGAACGAAAAATGTGAACGGTTGGATTAGGATCTAATGGTGAAAATGTGACTGAAAGATATGTAAATTTCCACCGAGATGGAAACTAGACACACCTTTTTTTTACCGTAAATACTAAGTTAATGTTAATGATTTCTTGTTGAGTCATTGACTCACTTATATTGGTTGCCATGTCAATCTTTTTTCGCTCATGTTATAGGGTTGGTTGTCGAGTCAGCTCGGCTCGGCCCGTGGTGGACTCACTCTAGCTCATTAGCACGTCAATCTAGACAACTAAAATATCTTTTTAGATAAATATAACATGTTCACACCAATATAACAACTAAGTATTCACTATAAATTAAATAAGAAAAATTATAGTGTCCAACTTAACCTTCAACAATGTTAACCATCAATCACTGTTACATTTTAGAATTCCCTCATCTCTATATTGTTTCCATGGACCAGAGGTGTCTCCTTAATTTTAAAAGTGTATAGCTCATTAGGCTCACGAGCTAACTCGAATTGGCTTGTTATTTTAACAAGCTAAAAACTAGCTCAATTCGTTCGAAATTGAGATGAACTGAACCGATTCGAACCGAGTCCATCTTTGAGTGAGCGAGCTAGCAAGTCACTAGCTTTATTGTCACCCATACATGTTATCGTTCAGTGTTAGGTGACTGTCTCTTTTCCTATTATGCTAACTTCAGAACAAATGGCATCACATTCTTTTCGGTGGCCAAAAAAGATAATTTTCAAATCGAAATATCTCAATTGGCAGCAGAGTTATGGTATTCCCGTGGCCGTGCAGTATACGCCTTCAAATTCTTAATGTTGGGACGTTGTACTAGCAGAGACAACATTTATTAAGAAATGATGAACGCAAGTCTATTGGTGTTCCTTTGGCCATTCTCAGTGGGTTTTTCATATCATTTGGTATTTATTAGGTGACACATAAGAAAAAAGATGATATGGCATGGTATTTAATACAAAAGGTAGTGACAGTCTTTCTAAGAGTTCCTTTGGTAGAGCTTCAGCTCATGGGAAAAACAGCTTCAACTCTAGATTATGGGTCAAAACAGCTTATCCGGCTTATTTCAGCTTATGCAGCTTATGTAATCAAATCGTTTGGCAAACAGCTTATCCTGTCTGTTCAGAAACAAAGTTGTGAGTGTGAGCTGTGAAAAGCTGTTATTTCCAACTTCACCATCCTAGTACAAAAATAAAAACAGCTCATGGCAGCTTTTACCCATAATCACTTATCCAAACCAGCTCTTTGGTACAGTTTGGATCATAATCCAAAGCTAAAGCTGTTGCATAAGCTGTACCAAAAGGACCCTAAGTTGATGAAAGAAGAATAAAAGTTGCATTGAGACTATTCCTTTCATAGGCACAAAAAAAATAAGTTCTCATTGGCACAGCTATACAACCATTTAATGCCTTGTTTTGCCTATGAAACTGTGCAATGAAATAATGCACTGAGAGATACACTTTCATTTCACAAAAGAAAACTAGAAAGCTGACATGTCATATTTGGAATGTGTGAAATGAAACAAGCCACCGAGAATGGCCTTATGTACATAACTTTTGTAAAAATAAGAATCCAGCATGCATGATCAACTTACATATCTGGTCATAGCTGCCACTACAAATGAAAGGGCCGGAAAAAAGAGGATGAGAAGATTACACAAAACTCTCGCTTCTGGGAAGCAGGTCTCAATAAGCAAAGCGAATTGTTCGCTGGCTCAGAAGCTTCATGCCTATAAGGTACTAGCTCACATGTCCCTAAAAGATAAGCATAAATGTAGCACATAGCTCGATGCATGCCTCTTGCAGTCTCTGAAAACTGAATGCAGCCATGTTTCACTTTTTAGGTCCATCAATGGACCAGGGCGGTAAGAACTAACAGCTGCCATTGTGCTCCTGCAATGAATCATGACACCATCATCACCAGCACCTCAATCTTTAGATTGGTCATTGCATGGTGACTTTGAGCAACTGAAGAGCTACTGATTTCCTTGCACTCCGCACTATAACTTAGATGCCATAAAACATCGCAAGGTGCAAGAGAGCCACACAAAAATTTCAAAAATGGTCCATGGCTTATTCAGCCTTCAAATTCAATATTTCTTTAGCAGTCCTCCTCCGGAAATAACGCATGTGCTTCTACAAAAGACATCCAGTACAAATAACATTTTAGTTAATCTGGAACACAACATCCATCCAGTGTTGTTACAAATCATGCAAAATAACAAACTGGTGGGTAAACAAAATACAGTTTATTACCTGGCCAAAGATAAGGTCCATGTCTCTGCTGAAGAAATCTATGTATTTGAGCATGAACATGCCACAATCCCATCTGAGGTTACAGAAAACTCTGTTAGTACAATAACTACGAATAAGGCATCAAAGATGCCGCCAACCCTTTATGAAAAGAATCTTTGCACATTACTTAATTTTAATGCACAAAGCAAAGTAGCAAAGAAAATGATTGCCATGATAGGAGCAAAGATGAGATACCCATTCTCCTGTAAAGGAAGGTTTTGTACGCCTTCCTGTTTCCACGAAAGGGCATCAATCTGTTGGCCACTTTTGTCTTTCGCCTCATCAACAAGATACCTTGCCTGATAGAGGAATGTTTAAATTGTAAAATGCTACAATATTCACAATTATCAACACTAGCAAATATAAATCATATGACCAGAAAAAACTATGCACTATTGTCACTAACTACTTACCAAGTTTCTTAAGACCTTCATGTCCATGCCACCAAGTGAATCCAGATATTGAAACTTTTTGTCCCTTATGTTGATGACTGCTAGACACCAATGGACTTCTTTGTGAATGGGAACAAATATCTGGACATATAACAAGTTTCAATAAGACAAAAAAATTCCTATAGAATCAAATATTGAAAATGATAATTCTTGAGTTTTTACCTTTTCACACTCCATTAGACTGTACCCTAACTTTCTTTTTGTGGTCCATCTTCTAACAGCTTTATAATCGTATCCACCGGAACTCAACTAATAAACAAGACAATAACTACAGAGTCAACTAAATTGTTCTTGCCCAACACAATCATTTATCATGAGACATTGGTCAAATACAACATACATCAATATCAGTATATGACAACATAATACATCATGAGAGCAACATGATAGTTCTATATACAACTCAATATCATGTATCAAGTCTTAAAACTAACAATTTATAGTGATGATGTAAGCACAGACGAGTTAAAGAACAGAATGAATGAGCAATTTGACAAAGGTTAAGGTAACTTTCTGGCTTCCATGCCACAAGAGACAACAACCTCTGGGCGATTCTAAAGCACCCAAATATATGAGGAGGCTGAGATGAGCTGAGCTGAGCTGTTGGGTATCTTTTGATACAATCAGAAGGAATGTATTGCATCTCAAGGCCTTTTCCTCATCGACTCACGTTTATCTAGCCACTGAATTTGTATTAATTCATTTATAATATAGATGTCACTAAGGGATGCATGCAGTCAAACTAAACAAGCTCAGGTTACTTGTACACCTAGAAGTGTAATGCCACATAACAATGATATTTGTTTCTCCATAGTAAATCTTAATCTCATTGAAACCACGAGCATATCACAAGGGAAAGCCAACATACTGGATACAGCGGAATACCTTCTTGTAGAAAAAGGTGTTGAAGAAATGGCATTTTAGGAACTTGCTAGGTTCTCTTTGTTCCCTCTCTTTTAGCAGATCAAGGTATAAATTGATGACCTAAATGGTAATGGTAAGGAAAGTATTTACCACAAAATAATACACTAATTGGACAATATATGATGAAACAAGGTGTGCAGCAAAATACATCATCATTCAGCCACTCTTTGTCATTCAAGCACTGCAAGATCTCCCTCGTTATCACAATACTTGAAGGTTCATGCATTGCTAATTTCTCACGTCTGCAAAAGGGACCCTTTTATTAGATGCTGCTAGTTGTGCCGTTGTCGCTTAACAAAAGCAAAAAAGAAGTAATACCTATTCTTGCCATGAAGAGCGTGGCGAACAATGTCTTCGTCTTCATCCGTAAGAGGAATAAAAGGTTCAGGCACCTCCTGAAAAGAAGGCGAGGATATTGGTTGACATTTTGAATGAAGAATATACTCTCAATACATGTCTTGATTTGCTTGTGATATAGGTGCAAGCTCACGAGTCTTCAGGAATAACATAAAACTTATACCGTTTGCTTGGAACATAATGACCATAAAAACCTTAAGTAGGGTCTACTTATGTTTCAGTGGTGTCAATATTTTCTTCAAATGGGAACCAAAATCTACTTTCCTTATAGAATTGATAGATTGGAATCTAATAAGGTGAAAATGTCACTTACCACTAGCAATTCTTTTATGTATTACTAACATTCCCGGAATGTTCGACTATGACTATTGATATGGTGTTTTCATGAGCGCATTTGGAGCGTTTTGGGTATATGCAGGGTGTAGGTCTTAAGAAGCTAAGCTAAGCTAAATTCAGTGCAAGCCACGAATACACTTCAGGCAAGAGAAACAGCCTGTCTCAAAATTTGTTCAGCTAATCAGGAAAAAATAAATCCAAGCAAGCATGGTGTACCTCCTTCTTCGGGGTGATCCGTGGGAGCACCTCGGCGAGTCGCTCAAGGCCGAGGCGGCCCTCCTCAGCGAGACGCACCTCGAACTCGAGCGTCCTGAGCCTGGCATCCCGCTTACGGATGGATGCCTCGTACAGCTCTTTGTATAGGGGTACACTCCGGACCCCCACGCTACCCCTGATAACCTCCTCGTCATCGTCTTGGTCTTTCCTATCGTCCCCATCGTCCTGGACGGCTACAATCTCGATGGGTGCCGCCTCGGCCTCCCTCACCACACCGGGGGTGGTGCCGGGAGTGGGCGGCGGGGGCTTGGAGACGCTGTTGACAAGCTCGACGTACTGCTCGAGGCCGAGAGACCAGGGCGGCGTGGTGGGCGGGGAGAACCACGAGGGTGCGGATGGAGGCCGCGCGGGGCCGAGGCGGAATGCGCGGAGGACGCGCTGCGGCCCGTGGACAGAGCGCGGGTTCGGCGGCGGCGGCGGGAGGCGGCGCCGGTGCGGGAGCGGAGAGGAGTCGGTGGTCGACGAGGCGGAGGAGGAGGGCCCGGCGCGGCGGAGGAAGTGGAGGCCGCGGTGGCTGCGGCGGAGGGGATTCGAGGCGGCGGCGGGGTTGGCTGCGTGGGATGGAGCGAGGGAAAGGGAGTGAGCTTGGGGCGCTTGGAGGGAGGGGGAGGGGACAGCGGGGGAAGGAGGGGAACGGGAGGCGGTGGTCGGCGGAGAGGCGCTTCCGGCTATCGGTGAGGGCGCCCATCGCCGCCGCCTGCTGAAACCCTAGGTCGTCACAGATCGGGGGATCGAGCGAGCCCGGGAGAAAGAAGGCGGGCGGTGCTTGGAGGAAACGGGAGAGACAGCGTCCTCTCTCTTTTTTTTTTCCTTATCTTATTATTTCTTCTCGATTTTCTCGTTTTTGTTAATTTTTCGAGCATTTCTTTTGCCGCTGCCTGTGCTATTCGGTCAGTGTGAGTTGCTTTGCTCGTGGGGGCGGGAAGGTAGTGTTGAAACGGCGGCGGGTTACCGCGGGAAACCCCACCGTTGGTATGAAAACGGTCGGCACCGTCACCGTCGGGCAACTATTTTCATTTCCAAGATTGTTTAAAATCAGAAACACTCGAAAAATTCTCGAGAAGTAAAACAATCGAGAAAGTAACGGAAACTGATCGGTATCTAATTTAAATGGAAATATCGCTCCACATAATATGATAAATAAATATTAATCAACGAATACATAGCTCATACAATAGATATAGATTAACAAACTCTCTTACTAACTGAGACAACATAACCCACATATAGCATACAACAACTAGACCAATGACAACAGAGAGGGTTTTCCTCCCACTAGAGACGACATCCTTCAGACATGACGACCTTGAAACCTTGGAGGCGATCTGGTCGTGATCACGTAAGAGTGGAGACAGTCGGCCGTGATTATAGAAGAGCGGAGGCTAGTCGTGGCCGCTGGGCGCCGGTGTTGGATGCGGCCTCGGCGGCACTGTCGACCGCCAATGGAGGCGGGTAGCGCCGCAGCAACGCATTGGAGGTGGGCGCCCGGCGGGCAACTCGCGAGTGGCGACGTCGGCGCCTTGTGGTTGCTGCGGGGTGGCGTCATGTTGGCCGGATCCGAGGGTGGTGGACTATCGGCGCATGGGGCGTGGAGTCGAGATGGCGGCGCGCATGTGAGGTACGAAGGCGAAGGCACCTGTGTTGGTCGGGTGAGGCACCTATCAAGGGTTTTACTATTGGCTAGGGTTGGGCATTAGTGTAGTGTCTTCGTGGGCTGAATGTTTTCCGGTTAAAAAAAATTCTAGTGGAAAATGTGAAATTCTTGGTTAAAATGAGAATTCTCAAAAACAATAGGAAAAACTCATATGTTATTTCGTTCCCGATTTAATTTTCCATTTTCATTTATTCCTACAAAACCGGACGGTAAGAAATAGCCTAATACGTGATGCGGTTGCGGTCGAACTGGATTTTCCGGTCCGGTTTTCATCCTAACCGTTACCAGCATTTGGAGTTCTCTCGCAACCCTTTTGTCACTCCTATCCTATTTTCCAAACCAAGCACACCTCAACCTTTGGATCCTATACATAGTACGAACAATGATCGACAAAATAGTATTAGGGATCTCTTTGGTATAGATTATGCAACGGCTTATCCAACCGTTTATAGTACTTGTTTAACTACTATAGCAATAGAATAACAACCGCGGAATGAAGTTTTGGTTCTGTATCCAGTTTTGAAAATCATGTGTATCCAGTTTCATCTAGATGAAATCACTTTCCTCTCTGTCTCATAATTACATCATCATGTCATTGGCTTTGACTATGTGGCTCCGTATTTATTGAAAATGAAACTAACGTGGGAAGTAGTCTTTGGCCAGTCTTAGTAAGGGTTTTATGGACAGTAAATAGAGTGCAATGTAGACATTTTTAATGATACGACGGTGTATTAACGATGAGAGATGTAAAATGAGTTTTATGAGGATGAACCCCTATATACACAGTTACCTAGACAACTTATGTCTTACATGTAACCTACTCCCTCCGTTCCAAAATATACAAACAGTCAAACACAATTATAAAAGGCAATTTTGTCCGGGGACACCGCAAGTTTCTGGCTTGGTCTGCAACACACCGCACGGGTTTGTTTTGTCCGTGTTACACCCTCGAAACGAGATTTTGTCCCAAACACACCGCCCATAATAAAAAACGAATTTCTTGCGTCAAGTGAGGAGAGCGCGCACGGGAAAAGACCGTGGTGTCCCCGGCCGAGGAAGGCGGTGTTCCTGGTCGAGCCGGACCAACCCTAACCTGACTCGAGCTAGTCGCATCCTTCGCCGCCGCCACACCATTTGTCTCCCGCTCCAGCGATCCTTCCCTCTCTCTCCTCAACAAATCGAGCCATGGTGCAGTGAGGTGCAGGTGAGAGAGAAAGATGTCGTCGCACAGTTCGCCAAGTCCTCTACGCGCGGCAACAGTAGCGCAGCTTGAGAGCACATGGAGCCCGACGAAGGTGAACTTGTCATGGGTTCCTGCTGGGTAAGTAACATCCTGGTTCAAGCTGGTGTTGATGCAGTTCCGTTTGTGTCGAAATGGAGTACTCGTGGTACCTAGATGTAGTTTTGTACTTGGTTTTCAGAGATTTGATTTGGTTTTCGCATGGTTAGGATGGACCGGAAATCAGCGTGCAGATTAGCTATTCGTGTAGCAGCTTATGAGGAAACCGGTAGAAAGGAGTCTCATGTACCAAGAGAATTGACATGGGTTAGAGACAAGGATACGATTTGTTGGATGGATTTAAGATCTGACCTAGATGTGGAGATCAAGCATGGTGCAGACCAGACTTTGGTAGTCAGATTTTGGGACAAGAACGGTGGTGTTTACAAGGAGATCGATTCTGATGGTAAGTTGCTTGAAGCATTTCAAATGTACTGGTCGATAAGAAGGCTCCCAATCATCGTGAAAGTGCAAGGACTCCCTCCATGTGATGCAGAAAGTAGTGCCATAACCCATGCTGAGGTAGAAGTAGAATCGCAACCACAGCCTGTTTTATGCACACAACAGAGTTCTACCTCTGTTCAGCTAGTTAAGGAGGTAGCTTTGATTGAGAGTGCGGATGCATCAATTGTTTTACAGTCTCAGCAACAACCTGCTCCAGGCAACACTGAAGGTGCAGGTCCTAATCAGCCTGCAATAGCTAACACTAACGGTGTAGGTCCTTCTGATCCTGCAGTTAACAAAGACCCGTGGGGGGAACATGATGAGGTGGAGTACGTTGGTGTAGATGACGAACGTGGCAATTACGCTGACTTCTTTTCTGACAATGAATCTGATTCAGATTACATTCCTAACTCTGACGAGGAGGACATGGATGACTTACTTGTTGATGATGAAACTGGTTGCCTCGTAAAAGTTCATGTTACTGATCCTGAAAATCCTAAGATTGATGTAGGAATAACATTTGAGGACGGTGAAACATTCAAGAGGGCAATCAGGCACTATGCTATCCTGAATGAGATAGAAATCAAAGCACCTTACAGTGAAGAAACAAGGTACAGGGGGTATTGCAAGGCTAAAAAGTGCAAGTGGAGAATACATGCATCACAACTACAAGATGGAAAAACTTGGATGGTACAATGTTTTTATTTTTTCAATAACTATATATGAAAATTATTCACTTCAGTGTATGTTGGAACTAACTGTTGACTTGACTGTTTATTTTTTTCAGATCAAGAAGATTCCATACAAGCATTACTGCAGGAGCACAGCTAAAGTGGAGAACAATTGCATGGCTAACCAATTTTGGGTTCGAGACAGGGTTGTCCAGTGGCTGAGAGATGACCCAACAATTGGAGCTGCAGATTTGTTGAAAAAGTTGGAAGAGAAGTACCTAATCAAGCTATCATACTGGATTGTGTGGAACGGCAGGGAGTTAGCTCTTGATGAGATATTAGGCAAGTGGGATGATAGTTTTCAGTATGCCTTTGCTTTCAAGGCAGAGATAGAGAGTAAATCACCTGGTAGTATAGTAGAGATTGATTATGAGCAGGTCGGTTCTAAGATGAGGTTCAACAAGATGTTTGTCGCTTTGAAGCCTTGCATTGATGGCTTTTTGAATGGCTGCAGGCCATACATCGGAATTGACTCAACAGTTTTGACAGGAAGATGGAAAGGCCAACTTGCATCTGCTGTGGCTATTGATGGTCACAACTGGATGTTTCCGGTGGCATATGGAGTTTTTGATTCAGAGAGTAAAGACAATTGGGGATGGTTCATGGAGAAGCTTTCACAAGCAATTGGATCACCACCTGGTCTTGTGATTTCAACTGATGCCGGGAAGGGTATAGACACTGCTGTGACTAAAGTGTTCATTAATGGAGTGGAGCATAGGGAGTGCATGAGACATATGTTTAAAAACTTTCAAAAAAGATTCCATGGGCAGGTTTTTGAGAAGAATCTGTGGCCAGCATCAAGAGCCTACAGAAGACATGTATATGAGAAGCACTATAACATTATGCACGCAGCAGCACCAAAGGCAATTGAGTGGATTGACAAGTACCATAAGCATCTTTGGGCCAGATCTTTCTTCTCTACAGCTAGTAAATGTGATTATGTGACCAACAACATTGCTGAAACATTTAACAACTGGATCAATAATGAGAAGTCACTACCTGTTGTGGAGCTAATGGATACAATTAGGCAGAAAATTATGGACAAGTTTTACACAAGGAGGCGGCTAGCAGACAAGCTTAACAGCAAAATCCTTCCTCACATCATGAAGTGGCTGCATGAACAAAGTAGAGGTCTTGTTGGCTATCAGGTTCACAAAGGGAGAGATAATACAGCAGAAGTTTCTGGTGTGTATAGGGACTTGAGTCCTTGGAGGCATGCTGTTGACCTGAAGGCAAGAGAATGCACTTGCAGGAAATGGCAGATAACTGGATTGCCATGCACACATGCCATAAGTGTGATTATGTCATATAGAAATTTGGATTTTGAAGACTACGTGGACAACTACTACTCGGTTGCTAAGTTTAAGGCTGCTTATGCAGATTCAATTACCCCAATTCCAGACAAGACCCAATGGCCTACTGTTGACATGGGTTTTAAGTTGTGGCCACCTATATTGAAGAGGTCTGCTGGTCGACCAAGGACAAGGAGAATAGTAGGAGTTGAAGAAGGTGGTTCAACTAGGAGGAGACAGAAATGCAAGAGATGTGGCCAATTTGGTCATATGCAGAAAACTTGCGATGAACCTGTTTATGATTCCGATGCACCACCACCTGCACCTCCGAAGCCTAAAAGGATCAGAACCAAGAAGAAGCTGGTTGTCGAACAGATTGTGGAACAGTCAATCCAAGCACCATCACAAGAAGCTACTTCCCCACTGAAGCTAATGCATGCACCTTCCACCTCTGACAATAGCCCTGGAGCAGTGACTAGGAGGTAAGTGTGTGCATAAAAATGTGCCCAATATTCATGTTGTCCAGTGCCAAATCTTAACTGGTTGTTCATCTAATTTTTCAGTCTCAAGAGAGCTCTGCTAGTGGACTGTAGCACTCCCGATGGCGGCCTTGAGGCTGAAGGATTAAGCAAATGAGGATCTAATTTCTGTTGGATTTCTTTTGTGTAATTCCAGATTGTAATCTGAGACATGTTAACTAAATATTGTAGTCACCTTGCTGACCAGAATGTAATCTGATTATTCATGGAATGTTGCTAAGAATTTGGGTGCATATGTATGCACTATTATTACTCGCTAATGTAATCTGGTTATTGTGGACCACTCATATTACTGCACCCAATATATTCTATTCATTTGTTCTGGTATAGCACGTAGGATGCTCGATCTGCTGCGAGCTCGAGTTGATGAGCCGGAAAGAGAAGCCATGGGGATGGAGATTTATGCGGACAGTGAGAGCAGCAGAATAGCCGGAGAGGGAGAAGGTTGTGGCGGCGGCGAAAACAACGAGGATTTGGGTCAGGGGGTTGGGAACGGCGTCAACATGGTCCGGCTCGACCAGGAACAGTAGTTGGCTCAGTCAGGGGCACCGGAGTCTTTCCCATGCCCGCTCTCTAGAAAAAAAAACATTGTTTATTGGTGGCGGTGTGTCTGGGACAAAATCCCGTTCTCAAAGTGTCCGGCAACCAAAAGAAGGTCATGCGGTGTGTTGCAGACCAAGCCAGAAACGTGCGGTGTCCCCCAGACAAAATTCCCATTATAAAAAGTCAACAGATGCTTATAGTAGAAAATAACAATAGATGAAACTATACATTGAGAGGGGGTGTTTCATCATAGTATTGAATATTTTGAGATGATGAGTCATTATAGATAATTGTGTCCATAAAATCTTCTATCGAGACTGGCCAACCTCCCAGATTTACACTCCAATCCAAGCATTCTGCCCGAAATCTTTGTTTTTTTATTCACCGGGCATCTTTGTTCACCATGCTTAGCCATCCAGGAATTATGCAGGCAATCAACCCCAGCTATGGTTGCAAATACTACTTTCCTAGCCTCCTAATCATCCTTCCACAATAGTTTTATCAGAACAAACTTAAGCAGAATCTTGTTCGCTTTTATCGTAGCAGACCGCGTAGGTGATTTGATGACAGCATAAGTTCATTCCCTGTTTGCTGAAATATAGTTGCAAATAGTCGTGAAGTGTATGGTCATACCTTTCAAGCATTTATTTTGAAGACAATATTGAGCTCCATGAATGCACATTAGTTTTGCGAAATTTCTTTTTCAATTCACTTTCCTTGGTGGCGAGACAGGAATGTTAGAAATTCTATTCTATATTCCAAAATAGGAGAACGGGCCTTGGGCCTAGTGGTGAGGCGCCCGCGTGGCTGCTGGCTGCCCACCCACCCGTGTTCCGTGTCTCACCGGGGTTTTTTTTTAGATAAAAAAATTCCCTCGTGTTTCTAAATCAAATTGGAGAGAGGTTCAGGAGTTTTCTTGGCCTGTGTGAGAAGACTCTTCTTCTTAATATAATGTTGCCTAGATGGCTTTTTTCTTCGACATGTCGAGTTTTTTTATATATTTCAATATAGATTAAAATGCACCCAATAATTTATGGGAACATATGCCTAAATTAATTCTCACATACTTTGATTAACAACACTGTCATCCGACCATTACTTCCGACTACTAATCATGTGGTGTTTGCTTGCGTGTATGAAGTTATCAACCCCGTCAGACAGGCAGAAACACAGTCAAAAGATGCAATTGTACGAGCCAGACGTAGGCGAAGCATTATCATTTGATTAATAGGATCAGTATGAACCAAAATAAAGCCAAGATAGTCCATCATAGGGTGTAAAGCTGATTTCTTTACCTCGTTTTCTCTAAAATTATACTACAAACATTTCTATCTATATCGAACTTAAATATGTGATACTCACATTACAAAAATATACAATTGTTTTAAATTGTAACCAATTAAGCAACGTCTCAAGAAGACAATTGGAGGGGCACTACTTTATAAAGTTGCAACAGTATCATATGCATCCTTTTACGAAGAATGCTATGGAGCGATTTATTTTGCTCCTTTATAGTAGACCCAAACTACCAAAATCTAGCAGGGCCTCCAGTATTGTGGTGAAAAGTACTAATTATTCATTGTCAGACCAATTTGTATATCATTTGGTTTTTTAAACATTTATTTTTCAAAAGGTGGCGTAAGTAACCTATCCTCATTAATCCATTCAAGCAAACATTTATTAACTATAAACATATGTTCGTCTCTATATCCATCTCGAATACTAATCATTTACTATCATTTGTTTGTATTTTCTTTTGTGGCTATCACTTTGCCAAAATAGCCTAGAATTGTATTATTAAAATTTTTAGAAACTCCTTTAATATTTTGACCGCATAGCATTTCAAGTACGTACATTTCACAAATTAGAATTCAAATGTATTGATACACAATTTATGCAGTATCGTTGTCATCATGTAACCAGAAAATTTTTGTTGGAGATGCAGTTCTCTTGCTCTTCTGAAAAATCAAGTAGTTTTCACAACTTCCGTGATTTGTAGTTCCAGAAAACTCACCCGGTTGACAGAAAAATCTGGCTATGAAATAATATGCCAGTTGAGCAATAAATTTTTTACACAACCGTTACCTCACAGTGATAAAAAAATCTCAGCTTAAAGGGCGGGCATAATTTCTAACGTCTACTTCTTCATCTTAACATCTTGATACCTCCATCGTATTGTGAATTCCCCTCATCCGGCCTTTTGATCTCGGTCACAACCTTTTTGAAGACTCACATTTAGTAGGACCATGAATGGAGCTTACTCGTCCATCCATCACACGGATAAATTCCTGCCCCTTGTTTCCACTGGAATCTCAAGTCAAAAATTATGCCATCTCCATGGCTACACGTCTGATGACCGATTTGCATACTCTTGAACCAATGCACCGAAGAGAGATGGCCTCTCAATCAGATTCGCAGGCCGGTCAAACTCCTTTGCTAATCCTGGGATAGCACATCAGTACATATTTTAGATTGACAGTAAGATCGGTTATACGGGAATCATGAGCTGTGTTCTAAAAAAATGCTTGTAATTATCTAGAATATGCTATTAATATTGCTAAGTGTTCTGAGTTTCAGTGCAGGTGCAGTATTGGATGGTTACCTGAATCTATGACCAGGACTCTGTCACAGTCCATGACCGTTGGTATTCTGTGCGCAATGCTGATGATGGTACAATCCGCAAAATCTTCCCGGATGATCTTCTGAATCACAGCATCCGTTTGGGAATCCACAGATGCAGTAGCCTCATCCATGAACAATATTTTGCTGCGTTTCAGCATGACCCGGCCCAGACATAGCAGTTGACGTTGTCCAACACTCCAGTTCTCACCGTTGTCGACAACTAAGTGAAGTAAGAGGAAAATATCTTGTAATTAGATGCAAAAATATTCCGAGAATATTCTTTGGTTCAAAGAACATTATAATAAAATTTAGTCATGTTATATGCCGAAGAAAAGTAATATTTCCATTTTCAACCTGAAAACCTGAATTTCATACTATTTTAGAGCTTGCTAATAGCAACTAATAACTAAATTACCTGAAGCATCAAGCTTTTCTGGTTTCGAAGCCACAGCATCTTTCAGTTGACAACGGTCCAAAGCCTTAATGGAAAACGTTTATCAGTTTCTAACCAGATGATGGACAAAACAAATGCCTAGAGATACAAAAAATGCATTTGTTGGTGACATACCTGCCATATTTCATCATCAGAGTACTGCTCAAGTGGATCAATATTGCTTCGAATGGTCCCTTCAAAGAGAACAGGCTCTTGAGGGATGATACCGAATCGAGACCTAAGGTCATGAAGTCCTAAAGTGCAGATGTCAACACCATCAATAACTATTCTCCCCTCAGAAGGCTCCACTATTCTGAACAATGCTTGGATCAGTGTTGATTTTCCGCTGCCAGTTCTACCAACAACTCCAATCTTCTCTCCTCCATGGATGCTTATTGTGATGCCCTTCAACACTAGCGGAGTGTTGTGCCTATACCTCACCTGCATAAGGACATAGATTTTTTTTTCAAGGATGTACTGGGTTGGACATCGTGCAATGTTAAGAATCAGTTGAGAATTTACCTTGAGGTCAATGATATCGATGTCACCTTTTGTTGGCCAGTTTGCACTAGGTAGGCAGTCTTTTATCCTCCATGTGGCCTCCGATGGAATGTTTGTGAATTGCTTGATCCTCTCAACCGAGACCATTTTGTTTTCAATGAAACAACTCATCCAGATGGCAAAGAACAACACTTGGTTGAGAGAGAGGCCATACGAGAGTGATAGACCAACATACTCTGCATCATGAGAAGGATTTTCAGTGTTTGTAACTAGCCATATACATTGGATAAAAAAAAGGCAGTAGGTATTTATGGAAGAAGCGTACCTGGTTCCACGAAAGAGCTCGGTAATGTGACCATGAGCAAGGCTGTGAAGCAGAGAACAAAGCTTCCAATCAGCTCGAGACGGAAACCGAGCCACTCATTGGCGCCGTTGTTGTGGAAGTCCATCCTGAGGCTGGAGTTGACCCGGTTCAGGTTCTCCTGCGAGAAGCTGTCCTCCTTTCTGAAGCACCTGATGGTCATGACACCTTGAACCGTCTCCGAGAAGTGGTGGATCACCGGGGCCTTGGTGATAGACTCGAGGCGGGTCAGCTCCCTCGACGTGGACAGATAGTAATTCTGCACGCGGCGGCGATCATGTCAAAATGCATCATAGAAGCAAGAGTGCAAATCATCAGATAGTAGTAGTTGGTGGTGGCATCAGCACAAACTCACCCGGTACCACAGGTTGAGTATGATGAGAGGGATGATGGCCACGACGGACGGCCACGCCACCTGGCAGGTGACAATCAGGCTGCTGATGACGGTGATGTACATGGACAAGCTCATCCAGACGAAGAAGGGAAGGAAGAGGTCGACGTTGGTCTGATCCGACGAAGCCTGCGCAACATTTCAGACATTAATTCCAGACCAAGCCTGCGCGACATTTTCTCTTTCAAAAAGAAAAAAAGAAATAATATAATACCCTGCTGAGGATCCTGCCGGACGGCGTGGTGTCGAAGAAGGACATGGGCGCGTGGAGGATGCTGTTGAGGATCTGCGTGAAGAAGCGCTCGGCTGTCTGGAGCCCGATGAACGCCACGAGGAAGGATCGCACCGCCACGAGCACCACGGAGAGCGCGGCGATGGCGGCGTACACGTTGATGAACAGGTTGGGCCGGAACGAGGCGGCGTTCTCGGCGGAGGTCTCGTCGGCGAGCCAGTAGTCGCTGGCCATGAGCGAGCCCTGCCACAGCGTGGACACGGCCAGCACCAGCAGCGGGCCCCACCACCCGTACCCTTCCGTCACGTACTGCTTGTACACGGCCAGGCTGACGTGCCCGCTCGCGCGCTCCTCCTCCTTGATCAGACGCGCCGACGCCTTCTCGGCCACGATGGAGGAGGAAGAGGGCGAATCCCCGTTGCTGCCGGCGGCCTGCTGCTTGCTCGACGGCTGCCGGGAGACGGGTAGCTCGCGATCACCCTCCTGCGCCGCGCTCTCCACCAGCTCCATCGAGCTGTCGTGCGCCGCCACCAGCGCCGCGAAGTCCGTGCCGGCCTCCAGGAGATCGTCGTACTTGCCGGATTGCACGATCGCGCCGTCCTTCATCACCTGGAAATTAACATCCATCCATTCCTTGTCAATTATGCAGCTTCGTCATTCATAATTCGATCTCTAACAGATAGAGTATGGCGGAAGCACTTACATATATGATGTCGGCGTTGTGCAGGAAGTCGACTTGGTGAGTCACAAGCAGCACGGTCTTGTTCTTCAGAGCACCTCTAACACATTCCTGCACAACCAAAACCATGACTGAATTCAGTCTAGCTAGTTCTATTCATAAATATAGAAAATCACTCCAATGTCAGTATTAGTACCTTGAAGATCTCGGTGCCAGTGTGCGCGTCCACTGCGCTGAACACATCATCGAGGAGATAGATATCGCAGTCCTGATAGACGGCACGGGCGAGCTGGATGCGCTGCTTCTGGCCGCCACTCAGGTTGATACCACGCTCGCCGATCTCCGTCTGGTCGCCAAACTCCATCATCTCCAGGTCCTTCTCCAGGCAGCACACCCTGATCACCTCCTTGTACCTCTCCCTGTGCATGGGCTCTCCGAACAGGATGTTCTCCTCAATGGTGCCGTTCTGAATCCATGCCGTCTGCGCGACATATGCAGTGCTACCACACACCTTCACCTGCAGCACAAATCAGTTTGAATGCCAAATTTTGGACTTTAGCTTCCTTCGTGTGCATCCTACATAATAATCGACCATACTTTTTGCATATGTGCTGTACTCTTATATCAATCTATATAACGCAAGCGGCCTAGCACCCCCTAATTCCCCAACTCGGATGGTTGAAATTTGTCCTTGTATAGCAGGCCCAAAGAGTCATGTACACGCCTTTGTAGCGCCTAGTACACTGCAAATCGATTCAATCATGGAACCTTCATCAGCCTATGCTGCCTCCTTAATTCTTATTATGCTCTATTGGCATATCTCCTCTGCTTAATGAAAAGGCAGTGACCAAAGTTCAACTAAACTCTAAACTGAACAACTAAGTCGGATTGCAGCATCTGGGCCGATGTGGTAAATGTGCCTAGTTTCTTACTACCTCTGTCCCATTGAAAATGTCGTTCTCGCTTCCCAAGAAGTCAAACCTCTTTAACTTTGATCAAAAATATATAAAAAATTATAAATATTTGTTGAATATAATTAGTATCATTAGATAGATAATTGAATCTACTTTCATAATCAACTTATTTAGAGATACAAATGTTAATAATATTTTCTATAAATCTAGTCAAAGTTTAAAAAGTTTGATCGACATCGATACCATAGCGACACTTTCAATGCGACGGAGGAAGTATGTTCTTTGGCACTCTGCCACCTATGTTCATATCGATGAACGCTGATGGCTAGTGGCATACAGTAAATCTTGTTTTGGGAGCAGAAAATCACGAGTCTTTGGACTTTCCACCGTCAAATGTCAATCAAACATACACCGACACAGCACGACATCCTATAGTAAGGGCCTGTTCGTTTCCCCTATCTAATTTTTAGAGGGTCAAATCAAAGAGAATTTTATCATTTTGGAGTACTAAATAAAGTCTAATCTCGAAACTAATTACAGACCCCCTATCTAATTCACGAGACGAATCCAACGAGGATAATTATAGTGTTATTAGAAGATGTTTACTGTAGCATCACTGTAGCAAAACATAGATTAATTAGGATCATTAGATTCGTCTAGCAAATTAGAGGGGAGGTCGCGACATAGGTTTTGTTATTAAATTAATAAAAATACTACTAAATAGTAAGATTCTCTTTGATGTGACAGTATCTAAATTTTAGAGGGTGGAAACGAACGGGGCCTAATTCTGGTTTTGGGACACAGGAGAGACCAAGGAGAAAGGCTGTTGAATTGAAGTTAGGTTCTAGGTAGGGGAAGCAACAGAGCATTATTGTTGGGCATCTACTGACAGAGCAGCTAGTGTTTCGTTACCGACAGTTTATCTCTTTACGAACGTGCACTTCAGGCACGGCCGTACATCTGGCTGAAACACCGACAGAAAGTCGATGGCACTGTAAAGTTGATGCAGCTTTCCTGTGTTACTACTCCCGGAAAGGTGTACCAGCCCGAATCACATAAGTGTGGTTTGCATTTTGCAGTGAATGTTCAAACTACTTGCCTTGATTGTAGAGTAAAATAGTCACCATCCTGCCGC
This sequence comes from Chloris gayana, assembly GCA_031894775.1. Taxonomy (NCBI): domain Eukaryota; kingdom Viridiplantae; phylum Streptophyta; class Magnoliopsida; order Poales; family Poaceae; genus Chloris; species Chloris gayana. Next base: position 185,562 of record JAUNZO010001186.1, on the reverse strand, counting down.
CCTACATCAATCTTGCCAATAATTTTTATGGCTGAAACAGGGATTTTTTTCTTTCGCAAACACGCCACCCTCTGGGACTATAAGTATTCCTTTGTTATCTTTTTGTTGTCGTTAGAATAAACTTTTAGTGTAAATTTGCAATAGTTTACTTATCCTAATGACAAAAAAAGGAACCAAGAGAGTAGTTCACTTAATGTGGCTTTGATTAATGACCCTTGACTGGATGAAATTCCTATGCTCAAGACAAAATACTGAGGATGATTCTTGGATCAAGATCTTTGAACGCATCTTTAAGGTCATGCATATTGATTGGAATGCTGACGCATGCCGTGTCTTACCTATTGGATTTTTGCAAACTAGTAGTATATTGTGGTTGCTGAGCTCAAAATGAAGGTAGTACTAGTATATTGTGGTTGCTTAGCTCAAAATGGAGGTAGTACTATCTACTGGGAATGGGTCTTACCGACAACTCCTTGTGCCAGCCAATACATGTATGCAAATTATTTATGATGAAACAGAAAGCATTTATGAGGCTGTGGTGGATGCAACAACATGGTGACCGGGTCCAAACGCTCTCAGCAGTCATATACCCCATAGAAAATAGAATGAGTCATCGGCCATTTAACAAAGTTATCATAAGTACTAGTAGCCCCTGGGGCAGGGCCCAATGCCAGGGTAATGAAATAGTAGTACCTTGCCGGATATCTTGCGCATCTCTCCGAGAACGCAGCCGAGCAGCGAGGACTTGCCGGATCCGACCATGCCGACCACGGCCGCCAGCTTGCCGGCGCGGACCTCGACGTCGATCCCGCGCAGCACCTCCTGCTGGCCGTCCTCCACCTGGTCGTCCCAGGTGAAGACGCCGTCCTTGACCTGCACGGCGACGCTGTGGCAGCCCGCGGGCTCCCTCTCGACGGCCGCCTCGTCCAGCTCCGTGCTCGTCATGTACCTGATCGAGTTTATAATTAATTTCGTCAACAAAAACAATGTGCATTAATTATTCGCCACGCCAAGGATCAAGGATCAAGGAAGGATCAGAAGTGCGTACGAGTCTAGGCGCTGGAGCGATATCATGGCCTGCGACGCCTGGATCATGGCCTGCGGGAAGTTCCTCATGGGCTCCTGGAGGATCTTGAAGAATGAGGTGGCCGTGAAGACGAGGCCCGCGTCGAGGCGCACGCCGGTCCAGACGCAGGTGGCGAAGACGAGGGTGGAGACGACGACGGGGGCGCTCCAGAGCGCGATGATGTTGCCGGAGATGGAGTACATGAAGCGGGAGAGCCAGCCGAACTCGAGGCGGCGGAAGCGGCCGATGCGGGCGCTGAAGTGGTCCTCCCACGCCTGGAACTTGATCACGCGCATGTAGCTCAGCATCTCGTTCGTCGCCTTCATCCGCTTGTCGCGCTCGCCCATCAGCCGGAACTGGAACCGGTTGTTGCGCCGCGCGCCCACCAGCACGAACACCGTCACGCCGATGATGCCCACCAGCGCGGCCGTCACCGGAGGGCCCAGGTACGTGTACAGCAGGCACAGCGCAACGCCCACCTGCAAACAACGTACCGTCAATTCTATCCATCCAATCCATGCATACATTGTGGGGATCAAAACAAGGTCTACTCATTTCCTTATTAGTCTAAGTACGTCTTTCTATGAGATTTTCACAAACTGGCGATTTTTTTAAAATAAAATGTACCCATTATATTATATTTTTAGTAAGTAATCCCACTAACACCGCCTTGCATTGGGTTAACAACCGCGTGATAAATGACCCTAAGAGACATGTTTTACATTGAGTGAATATACATTATGCATGGTTATTTTTTTCTGACACCTACATTATGCATGGTTCTGGACAAACACACGTATAACCCTCCCTGTCCACGGCGCATTTCCTGATTATTAAGTCAACTCGTGACTGGGATCTCGATGTACAGTACATGTGTATTTTAGTAAAACAGAAGCTACGACTGCCTGTGTTGGTCAGTGACAAGACCAAAGAAAATGTACCACAAGTATTCTTAATTTGTCCGGCTCAGCCAGCTCGTTCATTATTTCTCTATAAAACAAATGAGAAGGGAATCTCTTCTATCGAAAGAGTAGCACTGTGCAGTTTTCATGAGAAAAAGCAGTGCTGGTACAGGAGGAAAATTCTAGCGCACTATAGGTAGCAATGTATATGTAGTTTTCAAGAAAAGGAAAACTCGCTCATTTTTACAAGAGGAAAAATGTGGCTCAAGGTTCTTTTTTCTCTAAAATAAAAGGAAAACAAACTCTATACTCCCAGTTTCAAGGAGGAGAAGAAAAGTAGTGCCAGTACAACAAGGAACACTGTTGTGGCCCTGTGGAAATGCCAAATGTGTACAAAGGAATGTGGCGCCGGCGTGCATGTCCACCTGGTGGTCCCCTGTCCATTATTATCATACTATACAGTACTCGTTCAGCAGCATTACGTAGGATGTAATTGGAGGGTGGGGAATATATAGTATAACCGGACGGCGATGGATCTTCCAGAAGCGGGCTGGGGTCCTATCATCCCAGTTAGCTACAGGTGCAGTATAGTCAATGGTGTATGGGTGCAGATCAACCAGCAACCTAACCCGGGTCGATTGACGATAGTGATTAGTGAAGCTGTTAACAAAAAGAATACGTAGTGCTCACCCAAGAGAGCAAGCAGATATAGCCATTTGACTTGTCTGCACTCCCAAGGAAGAAAATGGCGTAGCTCCAAATAGTCCCGTGACTAGAGCCATGACCAGACATAGGGTGTGTTCGTTTCCTCGCCTCTAAAATTTAAGACTGTCACATCAAAGAGAATCTTACTATTTATGAATATTTCAATCAATTTAATGACAAAACCCTATTGATAGATTGGTGCTAATTTTCGAGATGAATCTAATGAGCTCAATTAATTTATGTTTTGCTAAAGTGATGCTACAATGAATCAGCTTCTAATCACGACTTAATTAACATCATTAGATTCGTCTCGTGAATTAGTCTAGAGACCTATAATTTATTTTATAATTAAACTTTATTTAAGTACTCTTAAATAGTAAAATTCTTTTGATGTGACAACTATAAAATTTAGACTCCAGAAAACGAACACACCCATATGCATTTATGCAACAAGGACGACGCGCGGCCGTCGCCTTCCCTTGTGGTTAATCAATGCGTGGCAGGGACTGAAAACCAATTCCTGGCCACTATTAGAATTGCCTTAAGCAGGCTTTGTTGGTTGTGTAACAAAGTCAGGGTCATTGCAATTCCAAGGGGGAGCAAACAAATCAAGCGAGAAACACGAGCGAAACTGACAGCGACGATCTTGATTCTTAGACATCACATTTGACCGTTCGTTATTTTTTCAAAATTTATGTGTAAATATTATTTATTCTATTACGCTTTATTTTATCATAAGTATTATTTTAAAATAATTTCTTTGTTTTATATTTACATAATATTTTAAATAAGACAAATATAATGTGTAAAAGTCAAAAGTATCGAAGGGAGCAGTAAAAGACAATGGGTAGAGAGCGAGCGGGATCTTTTGTTGGTGTTGGTATGCGATCCCCGGAAATGAGTCGAGGTCGCGGCATGGCATGTGACAAGCGCCGGGTCGCATCAGCAGAAAAGAGATGCTGGTTCTGAAGCGCGTGCAGTGCAGGTTTGTGAGATGAGCGAGGAGGGTTCGAATCCAAGAGGGCACAGCCAAGACGTAAAGAGACTAGAGTGACCGAGGAGGAGACGTGACGTGAGAATCTCTAGTACGACTGGGCATGCAAGAAAAAAAAGAAAATTACTGTACCTGTAGCGGCATGAGCCATAGGTAGTTGATCTGCAGCATCATGTCGGAGAGCTGCTGCGCGTCGACGGCCATGTAGTTGACGATCATGCCGAGTCCGTGCTTCTGCCTGGCGGAGCATGAGAGGCGCAGCCCTTTGCGGTAGAGCGCCACGATGAGCGCCCCCTGATCTGCATCCCGAGCTTCTGGCAGTGGAAGTTGTACTGGTGGCTGGTGAGCGCCTCCGCCGCCTTGGCCGCCAGCAGCGTCCCCACCAGCCGCACGCCGGTGCCCAGGGGCCGGTCCGAGCCCACGGCGGTGTAGTCCACGAAGCTCTGGATCAGCGTGGGCCCCACGTACATGACGCTGAGGCGCGCCACCGCCAGCGACGCGTTGAGCAGCAGCAGCGGCCAGAAGCAGCGCAGCAGCGTGCGGCCCACGGGGTGGGTGGGTGCGGCTGCGCTCGTCCGCCCAGCGGGAGAGGAAGAGCCCGTGCATGCGCTCCGGGCTGTGCGGCGGCGCCAGCGTCGGCACGTCCGCGAGGTTCAGCGCCGCGCGGTGGCCACGCCGGATCAGCGGGTTCATCCACGCCCACGTCGCGCGGGACGCCCACGACGCCGTCGCGTACGGGGTCACGTTCTTGCCCTCCTCCTCTTCTCCTCCTTCTGATGGGACCGGCGGGGAAGAGCAGGAGGCGAGCAGCGGGAGCGGCAGCGAGAGCGCCAGCGCGGCCACCGCCAGCGCGTCGTCGGGCAGGTTCGCGGCGGAGGTGACGAGGCGCGCGACGGCGGTGGCCGCCAGCAGCGCCGTGAGCGCCGGCGCGGCGAGCCAGTAGAGCCGCAGCGCCAGCGGGAACCGCTCCTCGCGCGCCACCACGGCCGCGGCGCACGCGTGCGCCGCGCACTGCAGCGCCAGGAACGCCGCCTCCGTGCCCCATCCCCGCGCCGCCAGGGACAGCACCAGCACCGCGCCGTAGAACGCGCCCAGCACCGTCGACGCCGCCAGCGCCACCGTACTGCGCCGCGCGCGCGCCGACTCGTCCCTCACGCCATGGTCGAGCAGCAGCGGCTTGCTGGCCTCCGCGCCGCCGTTCACCGCGCCGCGCTTCCACCGGGACACGAGCCTGGCCAAGCCCACGCAGACCACAAGGAGCAGGAACGCCGCGGAGGCCGCCGAGAGCAGCGCGCGCTGGGAGCACGTCGACAGGAACAGGAACTGGGCCCAGCCCCAGCCGCCGGAAGATGGTAGGGCGCACGCCTCCGCCATGGAAGGTGTGATCAGCAGCACCACGGGTCCGGACGCATGCAGCACGCGGTGAGCAGTGGTGCCCGAATTAAGGGGGGTTATGGATGGCCAGTAGCGGATGGCTTATCTGCTGCCCAGCTCCACCTGACACCTTCTCCTCTCCGCCACCACTCCTGCCTCCTTTCGTCTCTATCGTGCCGTGCAGCCAAGGCAGGCAGAAAAATGAACAAGGCAAATGCCGCCGTCTTTCCGTAACCTTGAGTTGCTGGCATTATTTTATACACAAGAAATACACCTACTTGTCCTGTCCTTTGGACAAGTTTTGCTACTTCATTCTTCCTGTTTCATTTACAAACCGAGGAGCAAAGGTCATTCTTCTCAATGAACCTTTTATTTAGTATTAATTAACAACCATATTAGTAAAATAGATGACATAACAAGATATAAAAATCTTCATCCTTGTTCATAAAAGACCGTAGACGTTTTTTCTAAAATAATGAAAGAAAAATGAAACTACACTGAGAGACCACTTTTTGTCCTCAACATCCAGGACCAACAAGATTATTCCACCTAGTAATAATTTAATGTTTTTACCGTGAAAATAATGTTGCCGCCACATGGGAATAATGTTCCATCCCAACCGATTTAATTACTTGTCGATTTGATGATGATAATACCCAGCTGTTAATGTGCAACAGACGACGAGGCCTCGACGCCTCGTGCCGCCAACAGCACACGACGATAGTCCCCGGCCTCGTTGGCGGGGCATCAACGTCCCCATTCGGCTTTATCAGAAAAAAAACCGCGTCCCCATTCGGAACAAACCTACCTCCGGTGCCAACAACAAAACACGTGACGCTGATTCCGGCGCCAACAAGAAACCACGTGAGACGCCCGTTCATCTTAACTTCTCAGCCAGACAAATAACGGCAACGAAGACCACCTCAAAGCGACCCACTCACTCTCGCTCAATTATACATGCAACCAAAGCCATAATAATTACTAACCGTAAATTTCTACTCGCACCTTATTATTTTTTCTTATCTTTTGACCCACAAGTTCTTGCTACTCATACGTAATCACCAAAGAATACTGCTGTGATTCCATCGACAGCCGCAATTTAACAATGTGTCACCTATCCAGTTTTTCCGTGAGTCGCATCACGTGTGTGGACACCTTGACCCTTCATGAATACTCGCTCGTTCTTAATTTATTGATACTGTTGATTGTTTTCATTATCATTTTGTTCAGAATATTTTTCTAAAAAAATATGTAAAACTATGGCTCATGTTTGAAATTTATTTGATGATAAAATAAATTATAATAAATTTTTTCTAATTCTTAAATCTTTTTAAATAAGACATAAGTCAACAACATTAATAATTTAAGAACGGATGGACTATAATTTACGACTTCATTACAGACTTACCACACACACTTGTCAAATTAAAATGCCTTGGAGGCCAAGCTCCGCCTCCTCTTCTTCTGCCACAAGAAGATCAGTATGGGCCTGCAGAATTGCCAGGCAAGAAACGGGAGGCGGGCGCCGTCGTCAATTCGTCATGCTCATGGGCGCCCGCCCAATCATAGGGGCGTTGGTGACGTTGCATCTGATCAATAACACACAAAGAGGCCACGAGAGAGTTATCTTTGACCTAGCTACGGAGTGCGTGCGGTGCACGGAGCCGCAGACTGCTGTGTGCTGTCTCACTTGTCCCAAAAATATACCCCTGAACAGCCAAAACGAAATTTCCAGGTTGCTAACCAAACTCGGTCCTATTACGACGTGGCAACGTGCACGACTAGCAGCCGTCCGATCAGCACCGTCCGTAATTCACACGTGTGTCGTCCGTCAACATACCCCTGAAGCTTGCAAACGCACAGGGCTTGTTCAAGCTAAATGTTAGTACTAATTTTTTTTGCCGTTGCACATAAGCATTTAGGTTGAAAGCTCATTAATTTTTCGCACCAAATCCCCCAATTTCAGAGAGGGTTTCAGGTTTAGTTGCAAAATTTAATTTAATACGTGTCCACAAAGCTTTTCAGTCGTACATTTTTTGTGTACTACTCAAGCGAGCCATATAAAGATATAATGGCCAGTGGCATACCTACCACGCACGTAGCAAACGAGGTGAGATATTCCATTAATTTGCAAGGATCATGACGCGCAATTTCTTGAACAAGAAAAAGTACCTCAGGCTACAAGTACTCGTCAAATGTATTATCCACATGCTCAAATTTTCAACGAAATGCTAAACGATCCCGTACAGTGCTTTAGATCGGTAGCAAGCATGCACATATATATCCTACTATACTCAGTACTATATGTTTCGTGTAGAGGAACCATGTCTTCGGTAGATAGGTCTGTTCACTTGTATATTGGTTCTTCCGTGTCTTGCAGAGGTTGACTCTATTTTACTAGTTGTCCACAAGAATAGCACGAATCATTTTATTTGTTTGCTGCCAGCTACCTACATAAACGTCCCAATTTAATTAGCAGTTCATCTTGTTTCGCCATCACTACTTGATAAAAAACTAATTATTTTTTCTTGGTTTGCCGATAGCTAGCTATACTAACGAGAGTTCTTGTTTATCAAGTAGAATTGGATAACAAAGAAACAATAGCTGAGCCAAAATTTACACTAGCATATAAAAAAGGATTTTTATGAAACTTGTAACAAACGAAAAGAAGTTGGTATTTCAGGAACGTGTATTTTTAGCAGATGATGAGAGAAATTAAATATGAATGTGACACGGCATAAAGGAATTTAATTTGTTGTACCGTGATATGTCGTCGTCTTTTACTTCAACTTCTATTATCTTGAGTTTAGGTCACATGTGACGTCGCCACCACTGTAACCTCCCACCTTCGTTCTACCGGCGTTGGCCCTCCTCCATTCCAGACTCTCGAGGGAGTGGGTGAAGCTTTTCTCCATACATAGTTTCTTTATATTAAGGTTTTGATTCCTCCTTTTCCTCTTCGGTGATGGCGAGGATAGCCTCTTCATGCGGATCCCATAAAGATGATGGCGGCAAAACAATGATATTATGGATAGTTTGGTTTCTAGGCGACACTAAGACATGAATGATATTGCCGCTATGTGTAGGTGTTGGGAATCACCGGCTAGTAAATTTGTTCACGAGGCCGCGTGTTTAAGCATGGATGGTTTGCAAGAGGAGGACACAAAGTTATATACTGGTTCGAGAAGCATCCCTACGTCGAGTTTGTGATGGTGCTGTTCGTGTTACTTGTGATGAGTGTACAACGGTGGCGAGAGAGGAGCGAGCTCAAAGTCTCGGAGTTGTGCGAGTGTTTGTATGAGTGAGACCGCAATGCTGGTGTGTCTAGAGATATGTTTATAGACCGATGCCCCCTCCCTTTATAGTTCTAGGGGTGGGGCCTATTTACGAGAGAGAGGGAGAGAGTTGTGTATCTAGTCAAAGATTGTGTGCTTCTTTCCTTCCGATGGCATGTGCGTTAGTCGATGAGGGCCCCACATGCCAAGAATACCGTTGCAAAGCATCGCTCGATCGATGCCTGCCTATCTGCTCTCGTCCATCGGTCGTGTCCCATCGCCATTGTGCGTGGCGGAATGAGTATGGAGTGCATGTGAATCGTAGTAGGGCAATGATACGTTCTATGCTAGGCTATAGGGTGAGTTGACACTCCGTTCCTATAGCCACACGCGCTGCAGAGGCATTAAATAGGGAGTGTTGGTCGATACTATGGACCTACTTATATACCGCAAGAGGACTGTGTACAATTGTAGCTCTTTTTTCTTAGAGTATTTTAAGGTTTCATAGAATCCACAGAGAATAAGCGAGACTTTTACTAATGATTAAATACTAACAAGATTGCAATGATTGTGTGTTGTGTGAGTGACAAGAATTGGAAACACTAGATGCTAACAAAGGTGTAACAAGATAATTAAGGATTATCTCCTTAGGATTGGTTCACTAGTATGCAGATTCAACTTATTGGCTCAATTGATATACATAGTATTCTACAAGACATGGTGGTTTCGTTCACTCCGGTCTTGTCACATGCAAGGGACTATTAGCTCCCCACTCGTTTCTTGCACTATGCGATGATCAATAGCATGACTCATACGAGAAACACTAATAGGTATGAATAGATGCGTCCTCTTCATAGTAACTTAGGCATATCACATAGACGGAGTACATCAAGAGAGTTTTACAAGCATAAGAGTCTACATAGCTAGATCCACACACCGAAGAAGAGAATATGAGACTACTCACTCATCCTTCCGCTATACATGGTTTTGGCCGATCGGCGCGACAGTGTGTCGATCGGCATAGTCTCCCTTCTCGTGGTTCTGGTCGGTGTTCGCCGCCCTTCGTCGCCACTATCCTGGAACTCTAGCTTTGCAGTAGTTTTTTTTGCTTTTGATCATCGTCCTAACTTGGTTGTTTTTCTTTTCTTTTATCTTCGATGATTCTGACCTAGGCGTCCACCAACTCCGATTCATATTAGGTTGGGCTATCTTCCTTCTCGATTAGGCTCCTTAACCGGGCTTCTCAATGATGTGCCGGTCGGCAAACGGACATGCTGATCGAGTGATCGGCATGACCCAACTTTTCTTCTTCTCTTCCTTGCTTCACTAGCCTTTATCTGCAATTGCTTTGTTTTTCATCTATTTCCTGTATTATGAATCAAAATAGAACAACTACGAATATATGCAATTATGGAGTTAATTGTTAGCTTAAATGATCAAATCAAGACATAAAACATCCCTTTTTGATAGCTAAAATGGGTATCTAGAAACCACCAATAGCTTCCCCACACTCAAATCATTGGTAGTCCTCAAGCAATACAAAGCTTGGCAAAAATTCTTTATCATTTAACAAAAACTCTCACACTATCTTTTAAAACTTAGCTTGTGTCAATCATCTCATCTACTTGTTAGTCCTCCACATAAATCTTCTCTCAACTTCCCAAAAGTAAATTGTATATCATGCTCATATCAATGAACTTCTACATGGCTTTCTTAAAACAATCTTTTATTCTCTCCTCATATCATAAAAGTAAGAAGCATCAAGTTTAGGTCTTCTCTCAATCGCTCAAGTGTGTATCCTTCCCTCTCCTATATAATAAAGAATTATATGTGGATCTTGGAGGGCTATATTTATCAATTAGACCATAAGAACAACTATGTCAATAATTTGCTCAATCATGCCCACTGAAAAGGAGTTCTCCAGGTACATAATCACAAATAACATAACAAATGGGAAGAATGGATCATGTGGAAATAATAAAGATACAATGGGGACGAGAGAATTATGATCTGTGGAAACAATAGAATAATTGAGAACGATGAGGGAATTTCTTTATTTCTGTCTTTCTGGTTAAACAATCACTTTTCTGCTCTTGGGAAAACCTTTGGCTTTACTTTGGCATAATTCACCTAATGTGCCGATCGGCGCAATGGTGTGCCGATCGACACGGTCTTTGAATTTCGCTGATATATCATTTACTCTATTCCTTCAGTTCCCTTCCTTCATGGGTGGCACATTTTGGCTTATATCATCAACATATTTTTGATTCCCTTTTATTTTGATCATAGGTTGTATCAAGGAGACGTGTAGGTTTATTGGTAGCAAGAGACAAATGGACAAGGGTGGCTAGAAAATACGAGAGGTAAACAAATTGGATTACTCCTTCCTAGCTTGGTCGAAATCATGAGCATCAAAGTTGACAAAGTCACTTACAATCTAGCTAGTTTATGTGTATGTTACTCTCCACTCACTTAGCTGATATAATGGGTATTTATTCTGACCTTTTCACCTTTTGCATCAACTTATAATGATTAGAAGAGATTTTCACAAATTTTAGCACAAAAGTCAAGTGGTATTCATTTAATCTAAGCAATCAGCCAATTGATCATGAAAAAGAAAGATAAGTAACTTGGGGTTTCATGCTTCAGTTTGACAACCGACGCTAACTTTATTCCAGACATTGCAATTATTCAAGCTACACAATAGTTTTAAGAAACCCACACTACCAACCTCTCACACCTTGACTCTCTCACAAGCACACTTAAAAGAAAACTAAATATAAAAGACTTTATGACTAATGGCAAGGCCTCCCTCACACTCAAAGTCTGCAATGTCCTCATTGTGAGAAAAGATTCCTAACCATCTAGTCACTTAAACCATGCCTCCTTAATATGCTGAAAATCCTTCTTATATTCCTTAGGAGAAAAGAGTAGTCCGTCTCACTCATGTCGATCATGCGAGAATGCGCCGATCTACATCAAGTTGATGCTCGTAGGATCTCTACATATCAAGGTGAAGCAGTTCAATGTTGTGTATGTACACTGGGCAACATACAGGAGCTTGAGATTCATGAGATTCAACTCTATAGGGTGATATCCTATGGAGGCCCCTTGGTGCCGATCGGCACAGGGTATGTGCCGATCGGCGCGGGAGCTATTGATCATAATATCGTGCCTCCGGTTCCTCCCCGTGTTGGTATTATCCCTAGCTCTATTATAATCGTCATCAGCAGGTTCATTGTTATCGGTTGCCTCTTTCTCCCATTGTGCTACCGTGTCTTCATCAAATTCTTCAATTGGATCAAATCCACCATCATCATCATAATCTCTCGGCTCAGAGTTCACTATCCCCATTAGGCGTCTCTATGCAGTGAGACGGACTCAATATCGCTATCCCGCTAAGCATACTTCTTAAGTGGTTTAGCCGACAAGCGATCAGAATGTCGAACCTCCTTTGTTTCGAAAGGACCTTGATGTCGCCTAGGGGGGGGGGTTGAATCGGTGAAACTTGAAAATAATACAACTTTTTTGCACAGAGTTAGTTTAACCCGGTCTAACCTCCTTGTCAACCCGTCTAGACCTCCTTGCATAGGTAGAATTATGCAATCTAGCTCAACCGGTATGACCTCCTTGTCGAGGCGTCAAACCGTCTTGCACGCAAAAACAGGTCCGCTCTCCAAATTTGAATTCTAGCTCAAACCAAAACTTGAGGCAATGCTCCATAGGTTTTCCTTAGCACATTCACGAGTATCTACACACAAATGAGCATACCAAAGTAGATCAAAGCGAAAGCACAAATATAAGCTAGAAAACAACAAGAAAGACAAGAGAGATGGAGGCACATAGATTTGTTTACCGAAGTTCGGAATCAACCCAAGGTGACCCCTATGTCTCCGTTTGAGGAAGCTTGAGCTTCTCACCCGCGAGTTCCAAGCTGGGTATCTTTGAACCACTTCCCTCAATCCACTATCTTGATGTTTTCCACACCGGAGGCAAGACAACCCTCACAAACTTTTCCAAGGCTCGCCACAAGCTTGGGAGCTCTAGGGCGACACCTAGCAGTCTAGGAGGCTTTACCTCCAAGAGTAACAAATGATCCACGAGTTGCTTGACGTAGCTCAAAGTGCTCAAGGCTTAGGATTTGCTCACTAGTGCTCACTCATTCAAATCTCTCAACCCAACTAAAAGATTTAGCTCAAATCACTTGGATGTCATAAAGAGAGGTTGGGGAGAGCTCAAATGGCCGTTGGAATGCTATAGAGTCGGGCAAGAACCAGCAACAACCGAAGGGAGTGGTGGAGGGCTATTTAAAGACTGTTTAGAAAACTATCCACCTGGAGCTATCGGGCTTAGGGCGACCTGACCGGGTTGCCCACCTAGCTTGATCGCCTTGCACTGATAGGCAACCAACAAACTTAGGCAAGTGCCCCTACAAACCAGAAACTTGGTTGCTCAAGATACTCAAACTAACTATGTTGCACTTCTAAGGACAAAAATTCACCGACTTAGACATTGACCCCGGAAAACTCAGCTCAAGGCGGCCCACTCGGAATGGCTTCTCTCTAAAATTTTGAGCACTTTGACATTGTCATTCAACACATGTTGAATCCCTCTTGATAGTACGACATCCGTATACTCAAGAATTAGGTAAAAATAAGTTTTCTTCCACTTGAGCTTGAGATAAAGCCACATGCCGAAAAGCTTCATATTTTGCTTCTTGAAGGCTGACAACAATTCTTCATTTGAGCGTATTCACCTTGAGTCGATGAACATGGATTTCATCATTAAATAGATAAGACTCTATATTTTATCTCTGTCACCTTTTCTTCTTGATTCACAAATAATTGACACTGAGAAATATGTAATCCATCATGGCTTCTTGATTCACCGGATTCAAGCATCCACTTGCTCTTCTCCATCACAAAGGTCCTTCGACGCCAAGCCTCTTGCTTGCCCTTCTCCAATGTATGGTCCGTCGTAGCCAAGTCCTTGCTAATCCTTCATCAAGTTACCATCATGGTTCACACATTTCTTTACATCATCCATTAGCACACGCTTGATATTCACCTTAAGGCGCATACCCATCGTCATGTAAGAAATTGCTAGGTGCATACTTTGGATATGCCTCGCATGAAATTCTCGATCTAGCATTGATGAGCATTAACACAATAGAAGCACTTACAACCATAGGTCACAAAATCGTAAACCGCTCACTTCTTCCGTATAATAAAAACCAAGTGATAAATCGTAAAGACAGAGCAAAAATCGTTTTTGCTACAGTACTATTCGGTTTTGTCAAAAAACAATCGGTTTTAGAAATCGAGCCGGGCCGATAACTCCGGTTTTCGAGCGATTTTCAACGGTTTATGAATCCATACTTACAACTGTCAAGGCACCTGTTCTTGTGAATCTTGCTCTCTTGATAACTCTCCCAATAGCTAAGTTGCTTGGGAAGGACCTCTTCAACAACAGCTAGATCTTCCTCCTCGAACTTCTTCTAGATCTTCCTCTTCTTCTTCACTAATCACCTTTGCTTGATGCTTAAGTGCAATATTATGCTCACTATGAAGCATGGCCTTATGAATCGTTAGAAACTCTCCTCATCTAGCTCCTCCTTTTCCTTTTTAGACAATAGACTCTCAAAATTCAAGAAATCTTGATATGTCAATGGTCTTTCATGGTCTAAGAGGCTCTCCATTGTGTATCTTTGAGACACAACTTCTTGTCTATGAAAGATTGTAGATTTACCTTTGTGGACCAGAACTTTGTTAATCTTTTCCTTCAATTCGAGTTGCAAGCTTTTTCTTGTCCTCTTTCCACGCATCGACCTTGCTTTTCAACATGTATATCCTTCGTAGGTCCGATCGGATAAGTGGGTAGTCCTTGGTTGCAAAGAGCAACCTGTCGTCCGCTTCCTAGGGCATAGCAACTTTAGATGGGGGAATTCCTCCTTGGTGCCGATTGGCACCCTCCCGGTAACGATCGACGTAGTCGTCGTGCCAATAGACACGTGGCATCCGCTAATCGACACCGCCAGACATTGTTTGCCGACGTGCCACCCACCATTGTATTTGCTCTTGGGTTTTTCGAGAATTGGTGGAATTTTGATCCGATGCGTGGTCACGGATAGTTTCCTTCTATTTATTTGCCTCGACCTCCAATTGGACTAGGACTCTATCTCTTATTTTTGAAATTTCAATGCATATCTCGAAGGCATGTTTATAATGACTCGTAGGCGGAAAAGGCACTTTGTGCCGATCGACATGGGGATAAAGTTTCCCCGTTTCGACTCAAAATTTGCACACAATACATAAATTTCGTTTTATGTCGTTAAGCTCAACTACCCAAACACTTATCCAAGTATATTTAACATCAAATGTTTTTAATTCAACAAGTGTCGGGTTCTAGATATACCTTTAGTCATTGTCCATTCATCGTGTATTTATTCTTGCCATCCATAATGATCACAACTCCTGAAGGAAGTACATTGTGGACGAGATAAGGTCCATCCCATTTGCTTCACAATTTTCCTTTGCCAAATAATCTGAACCATGAATTAAATAGAAGCACTCTGTCTCCTTTGAATTCCTTTTTCAACAACTTCTTATCATACCACTTGTTTGTTTTCGCTTTGTAGATTGCTGCATTTTCATATGTATGTAGCCTCATATCTTCTAACGCACTAATTTGCATTTTTCTTTTTACTCTAGGAGCATCAAGATCCAAGGTCATCTCTTTAATGGCCCAATATGCTTTGTGCTCCAATTCTATAGGTAAATGACATGTTTTTTCCATAGACAAATTGATAAGGTGTCATACCTATTGGAATTTTGAATGCTGTTCTATATGCCCTAAGTGCTCCACTAAGCTTTGTAGACCAATCTTTTCCTTCTTTTGTTATAATCTTCTGTAAAATTCCTTTTAGTTGCTTGTTTGAAGTTTTTGCTTGGCCATTTATTTGAGGATGATATGTTGTTCCGATTCTATGCTCAACTCCAGATTTTGTCAAAAGTTATGTAAAGTTTGTTTGAGTAAAATGAGATCCTCCATCTGTTATTACCACTCTTGGAACACCATATCTTGAGAAAATCTGATCCTACATCATTTGTTTTGATTCCCTTGTTGTGCTGATTTTACATGGCATAGCTTCTACCCGTATTTATTCATAGTCGTGAGAATGGACGAAAGGTCTCATAAAGTGCATTCCCCAAACATCAAAGATATTAACTTGAATATTGTACTTTAGAGGCATATCATTCCTATTATTCACGTTGCCTATTCTTTGACATTGTGTGCAGCGAGCAACATACCTTTTAGCATCCTTATGCATTGTTGGCCAATAAAATCCACTAGCCAGCCCATACCTTTGCTTGCGTTCTGAAGTATCCATAATGCCCCCCATAATAAGAAGAATGACATTTTGCTAAAATGCTTGTTCGTTCGTTGTCCGGTACACGTCCGTGTACAACTCCATCTTGACAATATCTGCGTAAGTATTAGCCAGCCCAATTGAACTTCCGCATCTCACTTCGCACTCTTCTTTTTGTATTCTTGTTAATAAGATCCATATGTCCATTGAAACCTTTGATTATATCCATCATCCAATTTTCTCTATAATGATTGGATGCATATAATTGCTCTTGGCACATCTCGTCAAGAATAGGTTCCTTTGATGCTTGATCGTAGATGAGATAATGGTCTCGCTAATGAATTTTTAATGCCTTTCTTATCTATGATATCTAAATCAAGTTCTTGTAGCATCAATACCCATCTTAGCATCCTTGGCTTAGATTCTTTCTTTGAAATCATATATCCTATTGCAGCATGATGAGTGGATACTATCACCTTAGAATCGAAAATATATGATCTGAATTTCTCAAAAGCAAATATAACATCTAGCATCTCTTTCTCTATGGTACTATAATTGATCTAGGTGTCATTTATTGTCTTACTAGCATAATAAATGGCATGTACTTTACCTTCTTTCCTCTGCCCAAGAACTTCTCTTACTGCATAGTCGCTTGAATCGCACATTATTTCAAATGGCAAATTTCAATCAGTGTGGTAGCATAATTGGCCCAAAACATAAGGCTTCTTTCATTCTTCCGAAGGCACAAAGTCTCTCGTCATCCATTATAAATTCCATGTCTTGTTTCAACAACTCTATCGGAGGCTTGGCAATCTTTGAATAATCCTTCACAAATTGTTGGTAGAAATTTGCATGTTCAAGAAAGATTTTGAGGGTCTTAAGATCCGTGGGTGGACGTAATTTCTCTCTGTAGCCACCTTTGCCTTGTCAACCTCAATTCCTCAATTTGATATGACATGTCCTAGAATTATTCCTTCTATTAGAATGAAGTGACACTTTTCCCAATTAAGCACCAAATCACACCCAACACATCTTTCAAAACCTTCTCCAAATTTGCTAGACAATTATCAAAATCAGTACCATGAACAGAGAAATCATCCATAAATACCTCCATGATATCTTCTATGAATCCAACAAATATTGCATTCATGCATCTTTAAAATGTAGCTGGTGTATTGCAAAGACCGGATGACATCCTTCTATAAGCATATGTTCCAAAATGGACAAGCAAAAGTGGTCTTTTCATGGTCTTCCGGTCTTTGAAAGAAACCACTATATCCATCGAAATAACGAAGTATGAATTTTTGACTAACCTTTCTAGCATTTCATCTATGAATGCTAGAGGATAATGGTCTATCTTTGTCACTTTGTCGAGGCTTCGATAATCAATGCACATTCTTCACCCTCGTCACTTGTTCTTTGAGATATCAATTCGTTGTTCTCATTGGACACCACCGTTAATCCTCCTTTCTCGGGGACGCAATGTACCGGGCTTACCCATTCACTGTTAGCCACATGGTAAATCATTTATGCGTCCAATAATCTCAATATTTCTCTTTCTTGATCACCGGCTTCATTGCTTCTTTTAATCTTCTCATTCATTCCACTACTGGCTTAGCTATCTCTTCTAAATTGATCTTATGAGTGCAAAAAGTAGGTTTGATTCCTTTTATATCATCGAATGAATAGCCAATAGCCTTCATGTATTTCTTTAGTACAACTAACAATCTCTCTATCTCTTCTTTTATTAGTGCATCGTTGACGATCACAGGGTACGTTTTGTTCTTTTCCAAGTATTCGTATTGTAATCCGTTTGGAAGTTCCTTCCGATCAACCTCCGGTGCGTGTTTTGGTTCTAATTCTCCCTGTGGTTTGAATTCCGTAGGTTCTTGAAATCGCCGATCGGCGCACGGGTCATGCTAATTGGCGCAGGTTCTGTTCCTCATAGAAGATAGTCCGGAGGATCTTTAACTTCCATATCTATCTTTTCATCTTCTTCCGGGAAAACATCCTGATAGTAGGGAGGGCTTCCTAAATCGGGTGGGTCCTTGAATTCGAATAATATTTCTTCTTGAACAAATTTTAGTGTAAGCTAACCCTTCCGTGCGTCCAAAGGACTAGTCTTAGGAACAGTCTTCCTAGGATTATACATTCGACTCCGGTTTCTCCCTTGTCTTGAATGAGGGCCCCACGAGGCGTGTTGCAACCAGCAACACGAGGAGGCCACCCACGACGACGTCGAGTGCGTTGGCTCCAAGGACCCGAGGGGCCGTGACCGGGAAGCCGGCGAGGGTGGTGGCTGGAGGGGCCGGATCCAGCACTCGTCTCCGTTTGCTCTCGCACTAGAGGGTACAAATCTTCCGGTAGAGCATCGAATCAGGTGGTGACCGGGGACGTCGGCGAGGGAACCTAGGGAGGCGGCGGGCTGTGACACCCCTACCTTGCAAAGCAAGAGGGATTGTCGAACAGGATCATATCGGGAGACATTCGACAAAGCGAACGTACATTGCACATACATTAACAATATATTCACCAATTACATAACTATATAAAGTGTGCGAATAGCAACTTTTACATTTAATAAAGTAGTTATTACAATCCATAGCTTCAAATTCGAATATAATACCATAGAGTGTGAATTTCAAATTTACATTACTTAATGAATATTGTGCGGAAGTGTAAACATCTCGACGACTTATATACAACTTAGATAGGAGAACCACACCAGCCCATATGGTGTGGCCTCACTCTTGATTCGGTGAAGCGGGAATCCACTCCACGGTCCACTCCCGAGGTTCCTCACGTTGACACACAAACTTCCCGTAGCCATCACGAGTAATCGGGCTGCGGGATTCCTGAAAATGAATTTAAACACAAACCCCGAGTATCTAGTATACTCCGAAAGGCTTACCCGTCAAAATGGTTCTAAGAACCGACACTAGCATGCAGGGGCTTGACCTGGCTTGCTGAAATTTGCGGAAAAACAACAGCTATATAATTTAAACCTTTCATGTTTTAGCCAATTAAGAGGGTGGAGGCATAAACATAAATTTAGTGAGCATTTCTAACAAACATGGTTACAATACATAATTTATTCTTATGAAAACAACAAGCTTCATTTCATCTTCTCTTTATTACTACGAAGCAATCTGCTCGAGACAAGTGGTACTCATCACCGCGAGTGACGGCGATATATATCGATTTACACCCTGCAGGAGAAACCCAAATGCACGACATACGCATCATTTAAGAACACGTATGGCCACCTTTCATAAGATTATCATAGATATTAGCCGGGTCCGCCCTCCGAGTGCACATCCCACATGCAACCACGGTAGCGTTGGGTCCAAGGGTAATAACACACCCTCCGTCTACTCACAAACCCGTGCATCCACCGTGACCAACGTGACCAACACTTTGCACAAAGGGTGGAGTGACCGTCCAACACTACGACTCTCAAGTTACATCAGTTTACCAAATCCCATACGAATGTATGCATTTGGTACACAACTCAATACTTGCTCGCGGAGTCACAACGAACGGTCCTTGACCGACACATACGAGGCTATGGCGCACAAGGGCCAACCTTGTCACCGCATCCTACACATGCACTTTCCCGTACGGTCTCTAATTATTCATGTGAGGGTAACCATAATTCATCCCTAGACCGGATGATCTCCAAATCACTCGGTGTTGCTACCGATGAATTTATTAAGCATAGCATCTAGCGGTCGGGATTATACCTAACCAAAAACCACGGAAACAAGGATTTAATGCAACTAGGTTCCGGTCAACTCCTGAATGTAAATGCACAATACATACATAGACTTAAGTGAAATAAAATAGAAATTTAGAAATTTAGGATTATGCTCCGGGCTTGCCTTGGTTGAGTTCGCAGTTAGCACGCTCGAATTCGCTCACTTCCGATTGATGCCCTCCTTGATCCTCGGTTCCGGTCGGGGTTCCTATATGAATGCAAATACGAGTGCATGAGCATGAGCAAAATCATTATTACATAGTTCATGAAACTTTCTCAATAACAAAATGCAATGAAATGTTTGCATAAATTTTACATGTTCATAGGATGAGATGGTGTTGTCATGATGATGAGACATGTGGGTTATTTCATGGGGACAACCTTCTAATTAGAAGTAACAATTATTATTTAGCATAAATGTACATGTTTAATTTGTGATCAAGAAAGTAGGACAGGATTAATTGTTGACATGAGCAAAATGGAAACAATCACATGGTTAGGGGGCTGCCATACTACAATTGTGCACTTAACAAAATATTAATGGACATGATTTGGAAAATTTTATTTTCGAGCACATCTTAACCTAGATCAGTGTGATGACTTTTACGACTAATCATTACACAACAGGTTGACACAACATTTTCTTAAGAGAAGTTTTATTATTTCTTTATACATTGAGCACCATAAGCAATTAACATTTCATGTGGATTTTCTATGATTAAACTTACATAATATATGACAGTTCTTGCCCGAAAATACAAACATGATTATGACATGCTCAAATGTACCAGGAATATGTGCAAAAATGCTTAATCATGCCAGAAGAAGAAAAATGTCCAATTTGAATTTGGTTGGTTTTCACAATTTCGTTTGGTTAAGTCTGGTTTCAGGCTTAACGCGAGGCCTTCTTAAGGAGCCTTAAATTCAAATCTTTGCTATATAACTTGGGTGAACCAAGTAGGGTCATGCAAAGTACGTTTTCCAAGGATCACAACGGATGTTCATTTGCCTCATTTGGATTTGTATATCAAAAGTTATTGAATTTCCAAAATGCAAAGTTGCTCAACCTTAACGGATTAGCACTTTGAAGTACTCGGATCTTTTATTTTTTTCCACATAAAGTACTTGGATTATGCTACCATAGCAAATTACACATCCTCTACTTTCCAACGAGTGTTTGTTCAAGTATTTTGGATCCAGGATATGAAAGCTACGCAATTTTCAAAAATTCAATCCTGTTAAGCTACGTGGTCGTGATAGCAACTTGAGGTTGGTCAAACATTCATTTTTGCCATATAAGCATATGTGTTCATGTGTTATCATTTTAAAGTAAAAGTCTCAAGCTTTCCAAAACATCTTAAATCATTCACATCCAGAACTCTAGATTTAAAGTTGTGCCATTTTTAAAAAGCTTGAAATCCACGAAATTTCACGGACTCGTGCGACTTCAAATTTTTGCTAAGTGTTGGGCGCGAAGGGAAAGCTCGTCGGAGCGGCGACGAGGCTCGCCGGCGTTGAGCTAGAGGTCGCCGCAGGGGCGGGCTTGACCGCCTGTGCATGATTCGAGATGGCACACCTTTTGGCGGGGTTGGCGAGGCGGGAGAAGCAACGGGGCATAGCCCGTGACGGCGACTCGAGAGGACTCCGGCGCGATGGCGCGTGCTCACCACGGCACGGAAGAGGGAGGGGTCAAGGCGGAGAGCTTCACCTGCTCACGAGGAAGCGCGGCGTGGGGTCGGTGCAGGCGGAGGAGGTCCGGAGGCGGCCGACGTCGACGGGGTGGCGGGGCGTGGTGACCGACGGCGAAGAAGAAACGAAGTTTCTTCACCGTCCGGGCTTGGCTCGACTTGGGAAGGAAGGGGATGGTCGGTAAGGAACTTGGCCATCTTCCGGAGGCGGGAACGCGGCGTGAGCTCACCCGAGCACGGCTTAATCGCGTTCGTCGGCGTTAATGGCGGACAAGGGAGTTCTCTCCGATGGCCGGAGCTGCGCAGGGACCTTGCGAAGCGCTTGCGCATATGAGGGAGCTGCAGGTGAGGAGAGTGTCAGCGCGCGGAGAAAACCTAGGGGCGGTCGCCATGGCGAAAATTAGCTCTCGCCATCGACGGCCGTGCGCACGAGCTTCCGGGCGAAGGCAAAGGGCGATGCTCGACGCGTGGTGAGGGCACAACGCTGAAGGACGGAGCGGCGCCTAACCGGCGTGGGCGCCGGCGGCGAGCGCCTCGGCGCGTGGCCCTGGCCACCGTGCCATGGCTGTTCAAAGAAGTTCCCACCTATTTACAGTTTTGCCATTGAGTACTGTTTCTGAGTTTTGCTCATAAAATTTAATCCTTTTGGTATTTTTGCAAACCAAAAATGGTGGGGAATCAGTGTATTATGAGGAGCAACTTTTGTTATAGACAAAAGTTCAGATTTGGCTTGTAAAAATTTATAAAAATTTATGAACAGGTGCTGTTTTAAACTTAGTTTGAATTTTTCTAGGATTTTTGTGCCACTCCAAAAATTCAGGAAAAGTGTCCTAAAATCTTGGTTTGATGTGCTCTACCAGATTATGTGAAAGATATATGGTTACTATCATGGGAAATTTTGGAGATCTCAATAGCTAGGGTTTTGGTCAATAAAAACCCCTAATAAAACCCTATTATGTCATTTTATGTGAATTGCTCGTGGATTAATATTTTTGCACATGCAAATCCTTCTTTAGCACAATGTGATTATGAATTTATGACACGGGGTGTCACAGCGGCGAGGGAGCCTAGAGAGGCGACGACGCGAGGGTACGGGAGCTAGGCTACGGGGAGCGGTTGCGGTGAGGGATCCCGGGAGGCGGCGGCGGGGAGCCCGGGGATGCGACATCGTGGAGGGGAAAGGAGGAACCTACAACTACATTATTGGAGCCCTCCTGCTTCCAGAGCGCCGGCAAGGGGAAGGGTAACGCCGGCAATGAGACGAAGCCCAAGGATAGCGACGATGGCGGCCTAGAGCAAGAGGGAGATACTCGTGACATGTTGCCACCGGGGAAACTTCATAGAAAAAGAGAACTACTACTTCTGCTCTAGCAGGCAGGGGGCTTGCCTCTCCTTCTCACTGCCCGCAAGGCCGCCGGAGGGAGGGGAGGAGGGGGCTCGAGGGTGGCGGCGGCGGCGGAGGAACCCTAGGCGGGCGGGTTGGGGTTGAGACGGGTTGGTGGGCACGTTGAGTTGTGCGCATTCCGAAGAACTATTGGGAGTTTTTTGGATAATTACCTTAAAATAGTTGTATCGAATATTTCTTCAGAGCTTCATAAATTATCGTAATTCAAGATAATTAAGCAGTGAATTTTTTTATGTTATCACTTCAATAGATTTGACAGCCGCATAAGTGCAGATTCAGATCTGGAAAAGGATCCAAGTATTGACCATAGAAGCTAACGGTGGACACATCAGCCACTGTCAGTGTCAGATCTTGATGACTGTCACCAGCAGACTAATTAAAGAGCGATTAATAATCGTGAGACAACAAGGGTCTAGTCTGATGGATGGAAGCTTCCGCTGGTGTCAGCTGTGACGGTTTTTCAGTTGGACGATTTCAGACGGATCCTGAGTCCTCGGCATTGTACCAAGACTTCACCAGGAAGACGACGTGAAGGTGACGAGTATAGTGTATTAAGCTGAGACCGCAAGAGAATAACAACGTAGGGCCATCTGCGAACTCCTTAGAAAAATTGAGTTGTACAAGTCTTCTCTTGTTGTCTCTTTCTACTAATATCTGTGCCGTTGACTACCTGTTTCCATTCCCCGTATCCTCGTTCCGTATAAAGTAGCTGTATTAGATTCCAAAACACACGCTTTAATTTGATGCAGAGGAAGCTTTCTGGATACATAGATGGGATTGATTATTAGACGTACACTATTCAACAAAACAAGAGTTAGTTTAGCGCCCCTTTCATTTAAAGGTACACCTACCCGTTTTCATACTTCGGAATCAAAATTAATAGTGCATTTACATGAACAAATTGTCATATGTTTCACCAAACCTGAATTAAATACTACATCCGTTCTATAATATAAGCATTTCTAAAATTCCGAGATAAAAATAGGCAAGCTGAGAAAGATCATATATACCATCATTTTACACTACCTCATCAATTTCTACATCATCAATTCCTCACCTACTACCAACCAACTAGATTTTGTCTTATCCCTAAAATTGCTTACATTATGGATAAACATTTGAATGCTTCAAACAGTTACATTGTGGAAAGAAGGAGTACCTTGTACCAGCCTGTTTGGTATTGGGAAACGCTTGGGCGCCACCAGTCACGCAAACACGCGACCGTACGACCCGCTCAAAGCAAGAGGAAGAAGAGAGGTGGCCATCGGCGGCGAGTGTAAAGGAAGCAGTGGTGGTGGAGCACGGAGGTTGTGCGGGCGACGCGGCAGCGGATTAGCGCGGGTGGCAGCGGCGGAGCGAGTGGCGCGGCGAGACGGCGAGGCGCCGCCAGCCACCGGCGGTGGTGGTGGGAGGGTCTGAGATTAGATGTATGGGTTTGAGGAGCTCAAGGCTTTGGCGACTATGAAGGAAGGTTTTGTGGTGGCGGTCGACCCGACGACGGTGGCGCCGCCTTAGCCGCGGGCGGTCGACGGACGGTGGGAGGGGCAGGTAGCGAGGAAACGGTGGAGGGGAATATGGCATTGAGCCATGGTGCGATCTGTCACGTTCCGTTCCGACAGCCAGATGCGTGATGGACGACGGCACCGGTCGCGCGTCAACCGCGTGCTGGTTGAGCATTAACCGTGTCCTTTGGTTCACATGTGTGCGCATCCATAGATCAATCATGATTTTTTGAGACATTTAATCAGATTCCAGTGAACATCATTTATTGCAAGATACTAGTAGTACCTTATACACAATCATGAACTAGGAGTAAAGATATATATTTTCCTTTTTGAGACCAGCAAAGCCAATGAATGTGATGCACTAACCATTATATTAAAGGCTGACACAGTGAGCCAAGTTGTTGGAATGAAAGACTAGGAAACTTTTACTCGTACTAGTATAAAGTGTTAAGAATACAGAAGGTTTATGGGCTGTACACCTTCACTTTCCAATCGGAAGGGTCACCTCTCTATCTATGTATACTCCATTAAGCACTGGATTAATGATGAGAATAAAAAAGAGACCGAAAGCTCTACCTATATGTTGTGTTCATGTGTCTATCTTGTAGCGTTGGGAAGGAGAACGGGTTTGTTCAACAATCTCTTTACACCTCTTTTCTTGGGATGGGAATGGGAAGCGAATTCGGTGATCCGTGATAAAAATTATTCTTAACACATTATCAGCACCTTTGCTCTACAAATCAGGTAAGTCGTTCTTGATGGTTGGCTTAAAATCAATTTATTTTGGTGATGCTAATCTTCGAATTGATCTATTATATGAGGGGAACGAGATACGAGGAGATGTTGCAACCTGCACCAACCGTTTCAGCCATCGTCATTGACGTCATCATCTCCGAGCGGGCAAGTCTCCGACCGTGTCCACTGTCCTAAGCGACAAGCACAATAACCATCACGCATCGATATCTAGACAATGGTTTCTCTTTGATTAATCCGCTCACAGTTGATCTATTAGACCAGTCTCAGTGTATTGGTTTTATTTTACGTTTTCTAAGAGTGTCACATAAATAATAGAGTTTTTGTTTGATAGATGAAATGGTCTCTCTCAATGCACTATTTCATTTTCATGATTGCATATGCATACCATAACAATAATTTTTTATATTGGGATTGGTCAAAATAAGTTAAGATGAAACTTTTATGCTTTCAATATAAGTTTCAATTGAGTCTCATACATATGAAACAAGTGCCACATGGGTTTCATCCTAACGAAACTCATTTAATCTCTTTCATATTAATTACCTTGCCATGTCAGCAATTTAGCTCATGTGACATCTCATTTAATGCAAATGAAAGTCCTACTGAGAATGACCTTATATCCAATTTATTTTCAATAGAATTAGATCGATCGATGGTCTAGTTGGCATCCTTAGGCCGGTCTCGGTGGAGAGTGTCATCGCACGATTACTAAGGAGAAATTATTAAGAACCGTGCTAGTGGAGGGTCATGGTGATGACACTCATATCTCATCTCATGACACTTCTTCTCTTCTCTCATGTCATGTCAAGCAAATTTAATGCTCATGACACTTCCATAGAGATTGGCCTTAGGCCTGTCTCAGTGCATAGTTTCATCTCACACATACCAAGAGTGTCACATCAGATTTGAAGATATGATTTGATAGATGAAATAGTCACTCTCAATACACGATTTCATCTTACGATTTCATAGACAAATTATAGCATTAAATTAACATGCATTTGTTGTAATGGGATTGGTTAAAATATGTTATGATGAAATTTTATATTCTCAATGAGAGTTTCATTAGAGTTTCATACCTATGAAATAGTGCCAAATGAGTTTCATCCCTATGAAACTTATTTCATCTCTTTCATATTAATTACCTTGCCACGTCATCACTTTAGATGATGTGACACCTCGTTTAATGCTTATGAACTCCCATGGGAAGTTTCATTTTATTGTTTTCAAGATGTCATATAAGCAATAAGGGTGAATGAAATACCTCATACGATGCATTGTTTCATTTTATTGTTTCTTAGGTAACACATGCAAGAGAGAAATGTCTTGGAAATAGTGTAGAGATGGTTTGATCTAGATGAAACCCCTTTCTTCTCTCTCCTTATCAATTTCCTGCCACATCAGCAAAATTGCTTACATGATAGCTCATTTATTAAAAATAAAACTGCCACCGAGAGTAGCCTTCCATACAACATATTGCAACAAGTGCCTGCATTTAATCAGGGCTCAAGCATATGAAGCGGCACCGCAAATCCCAATGCTCACACACCTGAAGAGCTCTGCGTGAATGCCACCAGCCATTCGCATTACCGGCCGCTCAAGCCTTGTTTGGTTTGGCTGGAACGGGCCGGAACGAGGCCCGTTCCGACCGGAATTTAGTGACACAGGATGAAATAGGTTGTGTGGTTAAAAGTCTGTTCGGTTAGAAGCTGACTCAGAATGAAATTGGTCCCGTTTCGGTGATTCCTTTTCTCTTAAGGCCTGTCTCAATGCAAAGTTTCATTTCACTCGTTTCCAAAAGTGCCACATCAGATTTGAAGATTTACTTCGATGTATGAAATGGTCTCTCTCAATGCATAGTTTCATCTCACGGTTTCATAAACAACTTATAACATTAATTGAATATCTATTTGTTACATTGAGATTAGTCAAAACGTGCTTGGGATGAAACTCTATGCTCTTAATGGGAGTTTCGATACAGTTTCATACCTATGAAACAGTGCCAAATGGATGAAACTCACTAACACTGTTTCATATTAATTGCTATGCCACATCACTTTTTTTCTTATGTGACACCTTATTTAATGCTAATAAAAATCTCACTGAGACTGGCTAATACCCGGTTTTATTCTGCACCCGAGGTTTGGCAGCGCGAGGCGGCGCAACACGATGGCAGCGCGAGGCGGGCACGACGCAAGGGCGGCGTGGCAATGCTAGCCAGAGGAAAATCGAGGCTGCGCGGGCGAGCCAAGGCGTGGGCGGCATGCCGAAGCAGGTGACCGCGTGGGGCGGCGCGAGTCAACAGCGTGGCGGCACCATCGAGATGGCACAGCACCACGACACGGCGAAGTCTATCCCTTCCCCTCCAACATCGATGGCCTCCGTCTTGTCCTCGGTAAGAAGTCGTTCCCTTCCCCTCTTATCTCCTTCCTGCTAGGGTTCTTGATCCTTGACTTATGCACTAGATCTGTCGCTCAATCTTGAGTAGGCCTCACTAATCCACTCGCAATATGGTTCTGGGATGCATCTACTGATTGGATTGCCACTCGTCTTGAATTGCTAATGTTCTTGGACTACTATGTTTACGTAGTACTAGTTTGTTTGCTCTGATTGGAGGTCCAACGGTGTGAGTCTCTTTCCTGATTAAGGCTCCTCATAGGTACTATTACTAATGTCATCAGTTAAAATCAGACAAGAAAGTTATTCTTATGCAAGTACATCATAGTAACCTGAAAATAGTACTGATATTAGATTGTAATCTGGGACTACTAGTGTAACCTAAAAATAGTGTACTTGATAGTAATAGTGCTTGTAATCTGGGACTAGTAGTGCTCTGCTTTTTCACTGTGTTCTTTTGCCTTTTCTTGTTCAATAGTACTGATGTTAGATTGCTCGTGGGAAAAGGGTGCTGAAACAATCTTGACATGGTTAGAGAAATTCACACCACAGTCAAACTAATGAAACCTTCTGCTACAGAGTTTCATGTGAAATTGATTTATTATAATGTGATTGAAACTAGACATTGTTCAATTAGCATGTTATTGTAATACTCCAACTAGTTTCTTTTTCAGTGAAAATAAATTGTTCTAGTCTTGACTCTTGATCATGTTTCTTGTAATGTACTCCCTCCGTTCTAAAATTGTTGACGCCGTTGACTTTTTTCATTAAGTTTGACCGTTCATCTTATTCAAAAAAGTTTAGAAATTATAAAATATTTTATTATGATTCGTTTTATCACCAAAAAAAGTTGAAACAGATTTATAATTTTAGATATTTGGAAAAATATTTTGAATAAGACGAACGGTCAACGTAACGAAAAAAAGTTAATGGCGTCAACAATTTAAAAACGGAGGGAGTACTGTTTTTGAAATATTATCTGATATAAGGAATGCAATGAATAATGAACCTGCTTCATTTCCCAGTTAAGCAAGTAACAACAGCATGTGTTTCAGAATACATGTGTTTCAGAATATGTGATGTTATCTGTAACGTTAGGGCATTTAGGTACTTCACATGTTCTAATATTATCTGCAACGTAAGGGCATTTAATCCATGTGTGCATCTAAATTTTTTTGGTTTATTCACTTGCTGATATTTTTTGATATACAAAAGGAAAAAAGATGTGCTTCCTGATATCTTGCAGATAATATTTTCTGATATACAGAAGAAAAAGTTTACATATTCCTATTCTGTACATTTTAGGTGCACGTGGAAATGCTGCTGGTCGAGTTGCTTGTGTAAGATGGTCCAAATTTTTAATTAAGTTAAAGCTATAATAATCATGGTAAAACCATACTTTATTTTGTACAAAACTGACATACAAGGCAGTTGGGACCTCTACAAGGCCTTTTCGTTTTTTATTAGGTTTTCTTTTGTGTGCCAATCTTAAGTGTATAAGAACTGTGGCCTCTGTTATTTTCTCCATGTTCTTGGAAGATGTTCTCCATCATTAGGTCTAGTAGTCGATTTGTAGTTTAGCAGTACTTATCATGCATGGTTATTCTTTTTTAGCTTTAGCTTATTCTTTTTGGCTTTAGCTTTTAGTCCAGTCACTCGTAAGAAATGAACTTCAAAGCAATACCATGCATTTTCCTATGGCTCATAACATGGTTGCAAGCAAATTTCTCATCATGTTTTTTTGCAGGATTTCGGTGCCAGTGATGCTAATGGAAAGGCGCATGTAGCTTAGACAAGCAAGCGAAAAGAGCTATCTTTGTCCTGAAGCAACAAGAAGGCTCGTAGGCTTACATGAAAATTCATGACTACCTTATATATTCATTGTCCACAATTCTGCTCTTTATGGTTACAAAGAATACTGCAAAAATCTGGGATGAAATATACTACTATAATTTAGGCTAAAATACTGCCAAGTGTTGTCATAATATAGGTTGAAATACTATTGTAATTTGGGTTAAAATACTAAAAATTTCTGTGCAAGTATTTTACCTTTGTTGCTTGAATCTGGTTGGAATCATTTCTACGTAAACGAACAAAATTTCTGAGATGAATGTGTTCCAGTCAGATTGAAATTACTTGAAAAATGGAAACCGACCGGTTGAAGTGAACCAACCGGTATTACTGATTCCCCTCCGAGAACCATTCGTGGCCGTATTTCAATTCTCTCTATCCGAACAAGCCCTGAAGCGGCAACCCCGGTCAGCAAACAACCCAACCCAATATAGGCTAGAGCCTGGAGTCCCTACCATGCTTATTGCCTTCGATCAGGTCAGGTGAAAACAGGGCAGCAGGCAGGTCTGTGACCTTGCCTATATGCCCTCGGCGGCACGAACTCCCTGTGCACAACATAAAGGTCACAGTTTGGTTTAATCCCTGATGCTAGTAGATTAGATCTTTGAAGCATAATCTGCTATTCTCGTTGCTGGTTGTATTTTCTTTTTCTGTTTAATACATCTATATGTCTAAGCCACCTGGATGTTCGCGGTTGTTAATTGGCTTGAAGTCGGCACTACACCTTTGGGCCACCTGATGTTGGCCCGAGTCAAATTGTCATGCACGCTCCTCTGATCAATTATGAAGATCAATTGCTAGTGGATGGTTTAATCTAGCGCTGCAATCGTGCATGTCTTGAACGAGTGTTTAATTCTCTCATACTGTCATACATAGACTGCAGGAACCAAGCTCAAGCGTCGTGCAGCATGTGAATGCCGCGAGACATACACACAAGCCAATTGGCCTCTCCGTGCGTACGTATTTAGCCGTGCTTGCCACGTACGCCTGCCGAATCTCGGACACTAAAGTGGTACGCGTTGTGTGCAACATCGCTATGATTACTAATTGCATGTTCTGCTACCACAAAATCAGAATTAATAAAAGGAGAACTCTTGGATGTCGAGATAATTACTAATTGCGTGTAATTACAATTTAATAGCTCCTGAAGTGGTTTTGCATATGATTTAATTCCTATATGACTCTTGATATATTGTGCCGTGTTGCGCGGCTGGAAGCCATACTGCCTGAAGCACCTAACCGATGTTCCGATGCATGCTGCCGTGCAGCAGCCGACGACGCGCCAGCTTCCCCTATTGAAACGGTCAACAAGTGCGCAACCTTAGCATGAAGAGTAAGTTTCTTATTTACCATTAAAAACTATCCTCGTAGCTTATTTGCCATCGAAATTTTGCTCTTTTCTTAACTGCCGTCGCATAATAATTTCATTTCTCTTATATCCAACTCCAATCACTTTAGCTTATACTGTAAAAATTTTTGATACTGTCACATTAGTATTCAAGCTACAATACCAAAATAGGTTTGTCTCAATGTGTACTTTATTCTAAAAATGTTTTTCAAAAGTTTCAGATTAAAATTTGAGGCAATTTTGAGTTTAAACAAAATATAGCCAATAATTTGCATCATCCGAAAAAATTGATTTTTTCGATTGCATATAGTATAGACTGAGACGAATCTATTTGCTACTGTAGCACAAATAATTCAGCAATGAAAGTACAATAATCTAATAATTAAACTAAATCTGATGGCAAATAAGAGAAGTGAAATTAAATCTGATGACAAATAAGAGAAGTGTAAAATTTTGATGGCAAATAAGAGAAGAGTATAATTTTGGATGGCAAATAAGAAATTTGCTCTAGCATGAATGGTGGGTTACAACACAATCATTGTATTACCGTAGCTCCCAAGTCCACGGAATCAGAGTTAGCGGGTGAAATAAGAAATTCTCCAAGAGTATAAGTCCTAAAAAGGGCTATGAATTAACCCTTGAAGTTTATGGTTTCCATGTAATTACTTTCAGTGAAAATAAACTATGCTTACTAGCATATGAATATTTGCATGTGGCCATTGACATCCTCCCCTAAAGTTTGGGTTATTCACAAATTTTCTTTACGTTGAGTAGCATGCATACACTATACCCTGAAGTAGTATTTGGTGTTTGCTCTCACATGAATATGCGCACTGGTATATTTGGCATAGATTTATATCTATACTAGATGAATACCCGCGCGTTGCTGCGGGAATTAATTCTGATGTTAAACATTACTGATTGGATTAAAAATAAACTTATTTTGTTAATGTTTTGGTTAACATAAAATAGATTGAAAGTACATATCTATTAGACCACAATAATCATTGCACATAAATATCTCTAAGAATCCTAATACATTCAAATAGTATCACAATTTATAGTGCAACCTATACCTTGCCCCATGTATGGATTGAGCTTTAGTTTTCCCATAGCAAGCATGTTAGAAGCAACTAAAAGCATATGATTTTACACTAAACAAATGTGAATGAACTGCCTATGCACGGTGCTCAGCAGAAAAACATGCTCAGAAGAAAGAAAAGCAACTGAACCGACTTTGACCCATAATACCGAAGTAACACTACCACTACCAGGCTAGTGTGAATTGACAAGACCCATAATAGAAAATTTAGTTCAATAAGTCTGGGTTGAAAGCTCAGGTTGCACCACAATCTGAAGCATATGTGGTACAGGGCGGCTATCTTCTCTAGAATAGCAGATTGTTGGCAGGTTTCTTTTGAATCTTGATCAATCTAGCTGTCTACATGATGTCTCCAAAAGAAAATTACTGTTGCGTCAGGTTACATGAGTAAGAACTTATGATGAAAACAGTTGAATGAAGTGGATTAAACTCTACTATGCATAAGAAAATAATTCCACAAAAAAATCGATACAGGGAGAAATATAGTGTTACTCAGTCAGGTCAGTAAAAAATATATAGCAAATGCCCAATGAATCCATACAAATCGGGTGTCCAGATTGATTTGCCAGAGGGAAATTGGTGCTAAGAGAAACTAAAAATCCAATATAAAGTGTTGCTACCAAAAAATTAAATTATTCAGCCTAAGCAAAATCTAAATAGATTCATCCATTGAATATTTTGCAAGGGAAGAGTAGAACAATAACTGCTAAAATCAAACTTTCTGCTAACAGACCCTGTTTTTCTAAGCTACCTTGATGCCACAACGATGCAATTGGTCTGATATATATATTGAAGCTTGGTTTTATGCCACGACGACGTGATCGTGAAGCTGGACCAGCAGCAATGGGCTATTTCGTTTATTAGGAGCATCTTGAGGGGAGTTTCTAAATGATGGAATAATATCCGTAAGATTAGTACTGATTGGTGTCATTAACGTTGGTCTCTTGATTGCTCAGTGGATATCATAATTACTTGGTCGACATCAATTTGTCTGGCTGACTCAACACCAGATGGCCTTGTGGGTTTATGGTTGTGGATATACGTGGAAGTCAAAATTGAAGAAAATATATGAATGGACAGGATCGTAGGTTTGATTGAGATCAAACGGCTGAAGCAATTGAGGTCTTGAGGCTCAATGAGAGTTGAGAGAAATAGCAATGAATGATTGTTAGTGGGTTGCACTTATAAAAGATAAGTAGATATGTGGAATTTGCTTAATCAATGGTCCCAGCAGTGCCATGATGTTCGTCTTTCTATAACACTTCTTATGCTTCAGCATAGTATTTTTTTTACATTAATTTTGATGCAAATTTCTACTAGTTCTTATCTAGAAACTGAATTTCTAGATTTCCAAAGCTTCTATAAGAAAAGGATAATAATGGTGCTTTGTTTTTCCCTTGGAAGCTCAATATAGTGGGTTTATTCATTTTTCCTTGCATTGTTTGTGTGATTATCCAACCTACAATTTGTATAATCCTGAAGTATTACACAACAAAGACTCATTATCACAGCAGCATCTAAAATGCTTGGACAACCTCTAGGAAATTAATGAAAAATCTGTGAAAGTTGATGGGGTCGTTATCTACTCCTTGCACTCTCTTCTTGAATTTTATTTTTCCTGAAGTAGAGCAAATGCAAGGAACTTGGATGGCATATTATGGCATAAATCGGGATTCATGATTCATATTTTAAATAACATTTAATATCCTACATTCGTCAAACATTAGACTAACAAACACAGTTAATTTATTGCTCGATCTGAAGTCGGTATAAATTCTCGTAGCTGAGGTTCTCATAATACCAAAAGCTTCCTAACTGAGAGCATTGGAAAATATGCATTTTTTTACAACAACAAGAAGTTGAAGTATGATCTCCCAAATATTCTATGCTATGAGATAGATTCTAACTTATTTTGTCTACAATGGAATAGTGTACTTCTCGAAGAAGCATTACACAATAGTACCTATGAAATCATATTGTCTCTGAAGTGCACATATGTACTCGGATTTATCTATAACTATAGTCGCATAATAGACTATGGGAATTGGGAGTCAAATGCATAGTCTATTGTCAGTCGAATGATAAGTTCAACCTACCATGGAATGAGAGAAAAAAGTGTAGAAATTTTTTTGGCCAGCATCCAAATGTATTACACTTAAGTGTCATGTAATTAGTTTGTCTACAAGCTTTCTAAAAAGGAAGGATGACGTATGTGAGTCCTTTATCTGTAAAAACAGAAGCTAAATTGGGTTTTAATCGTGATCTAGGTTCTGAAATGCCACCCATGGATATATTGTCAACAAGCCTCTTCAATGATAATTGGGTAAAGGGTCTTGATGATCTTTGGGAGGTTGTAGACTTTGCATTGGAACTACGTTTCCCAGATGATCAATGATTGTTGGTCTTTCTTGTTCTACCCAATGCTTCATGTTCATGCTGAAATATGAATCATGTAAACTAGAGCTTTTACATGAACAAGAATAGTATATGATCCGAGGAGAATATTGTCCTTCAAAGGCACATGTATTACTATTGTTATTAGTGAAACATATAATTATGTGTGTTGGCATAATTCATAGCATGTCCTGCGCTTATGGAACAGTCATGTTCTTAACATATGCTATAGTTGCATGAAGTCACAATGATTAAACAATGTAATTTGTTCTCGCTCCTCATAAGGGTCATATCTAGTCAAATGTTTCATTAAACTTATGATTTAATGACCCATTTTCAGTGTGGTATGAGTAATTGGGTCAACCTTGGGCAACAAAATGAGTTGGACTATAAAACATTGTACTATCTTTTCCTAGTATTAATGGCTAGAAGCTCACATATCATGCTACAATTTTTCTCATTGTAATTAATGCATCAGAAAGCACAAATCCACCACATGTTGTCTCTCATTTGATCGGCCTAGAATACCATGACCTATTCACATCTCGATTGGAGATTGATTTGTACTAAAAGGTAGTTATGAGCAACATTTGTAGATGAACTATTGTGGCTAAATCTATTTTTATAAGGATTTACCACTTATATCACCACCATAGCATACATCTATGGATCACCACTTGTAGTTGGGGATATTAGCCCATGACAAGAGGATTTATAGTATGCTATAAATAATATCTCGGTTAGGGGAGAGAAAATGCCCATTGTGTGAAATGCCTTGATATTTTTGAAGTACCTAAAATGCACAAATCAAGTTGGACGTATAGTGTTCAGCTTTCACTATGTGAATGCTATAAGCATGGAGTATGCCAGAAAATATTTGAAATGATGAGGAGTGACCATATCAGTTTGTATCTAAAGTAAAATGCTTTTACCTGAAGTAGATGTGGATATACTCGGGATGAAAAATAATATCCACATTAACTTATTGGCAGTTGATCAAGTTTTGTGGGGACGCGAGCAAATAGATGATATGCAATCCTTATTCAAAAGCATGTATTCATGAAGGAAATCCACCATGTGTGTGACTGTACTCCTTTCTCATACTACTTAAGAAAAATCACACAGAAGGTACCTCCTGATGAGGTTGAACCCAACGATTATTGCATGCATATTATAAATTGGGAATGCAGAACAATAGAACTATCATTTTAGGGAAATTATGAAGATCTACTAAAATGTTAAAAGTGGGATTAATGTGTCGACACGTATGCCTCTAAGATTGCTAATGAATGTCCTTGGAGAACTCGGATCCGAATTAAAAGTCCATAGCATGAGTGCTAGAAGCACACGAACTGGGTCAATTGAAATATGCAATTAAGGCTGAACCAAAATCGCCAAATGAAATTCATGATCCTGAAGTTCAAATATTTGGGCCATTATTGAAGTACTAGGGTGGTGAAAAGCGATGGTTCAAAAAGGTCTTGGAGTGACCAGTTGTCGGGGAGAAAGATTAACGCTGCCACGTGGCACCCTTCGAGCCCACTTAACGATGGATTAGCGAAACCACGTTCGCGGATGAGGCTGGACCCACCCCCGTACGACCCCGCAGGAAGACAGTTCAGCAGATGGCGAGCTCGATCTTGCCTGCCGAACTCGAGGAGGTTCTGCCTCCCACGACCTTGTCCGTCTTACTCGGGGAGGTTCCGTCCCGCACGACCTTGCCCGCTCGACCTCCCCGCTCGACCTCCGTGCTCGACCTCCACGCCCAACCTTCGAGCGTGACCTTGAAACTCGACTACCAACCGCATTAACTCCACCCACCCCGGCGCCCACGTGGGCGTTACTCGAAATCATTGGTGAGGGGTTCGCACCCCATCCCTCCTGTCACCACCTACTCCCGTCGAGTCACGCCGACGGGACGTGCCGTCCCTATAGCCCGACAAAGTTGGCTTGGACCGAAGTCTCCGGGAGAAGCCATCATCTACCGACGTACGACGGTACGACCCCCCTCCCCCCAGCATACCCGTTGACAGGTGTAACTCGAGGTCGAGCTCGAGTAACACTCCGTCCTGCATGACCTTCGCCGGCAAGCTCGAGGTTCGAACGAGCTGCTCCACGACCTCGATATTGGGCTCGCCATCAATGCGTATGACAGAGAAGGACGGGGATGGCATGTCACCTCCAACCACTCTGCCATGACGCCGCCCATGATTCCACCGGATGCGGAATACTCCGCCCCGACGCAGCAAGCTACAGGAATGATGTGACCGCCCAGTCAACCCACTCAAGTACGCGCGAGGAAGAAGACCGACGGGACGGCACGAGCATTCGACCGAGTCCACGGCTGCCCTCTTTCTCCCTCTCTCCTATAACTCGAGCTTCACCCCTGCGACTATAAAGGGGTAGAGTCTCTCACATACGCATAGGTTGTCCGAACACACGCACGGAGGAACGCACTTGCACTCCGTTAATCGCTTGACGCAAGGAACACGAACGCCGCGACACCGTCCCCGTTGGACGTAGGGAGCTTTCCCGAACCAGCCTAAATCTTTCGTGTCTTCCCTTGTGTACCATCCGGCCTAAAACGCGCAGCCCCGGGACAAATTCTACAGCCGGTGGTTTAAACACCGACACCAGTCCCCACTTGAGATGATTAAATAATGTTCTGATATATATAATATTTGGCAATCAACATGAAATAAATAATGTAGTAAATAGGATTTAGGAAATTCATGCTAAGATCCCTGAAGGACTCTAGTAGACAAAAGAAAAAAATTGCAACATGCAAAACTCATACCAATATTACTCCTGAATGAAGTGTATCTCCCATGGAGAACATACCTCTATAAAGGATTCTTTTTCCTGATGTATAGCATTCTTAATAAAGTCTGAATACACCAATTCTTATACTAAAAAAAACTAGACCTACTGGGGTAAGACTGGCCCCAATGACTTTGCATTAAGAAGAAGGACCTTCTCACGCAGGTCTAGAAAATTCCTGAACCCTCCTCCCCGGACATGGTGACCCCTTTTTGAGCATGTGTACGTGCTTTCATAGTGCACCGACCTTTAAATCGGGAGCAACGCCTGCACCGATTGGCTCCAGTCAGGGCCTTACACATGCTTTGGCTTAGGGAAGAGGCGAGAGATTTTTTTAATCTATTCTGGAAATTCGTTCTCACTGGGATCGAACACGGACCTAGGAGGTGCTACTAAGGCACCTTACCATTGAGGTAAAAGCCTATTCACACCAATACTGATACTTTTCCTAGAAGCGGATGCAGACCTATGTATGACCCAAGAAATTGGGAGAAACGCCCGTACCGATTGGCTCCAGTCAGGGTCTTACACATGCTTTGGTTTAGGGAAGATGTGAGAGAATTTTTTGGACCTAGTCCGGAAATTTGTTCCACTGGGAATCGAACCCCGGACCTAGGAGGTGCTACTAAGGCAACTTACCATTGAGGTAAAGGCCTCTTTGCATCAATACTGATACTTTCCCTAGAAGCGAATGCAGACCTATGTATGATCCAAGAAATAATGAATGAGGTATCAAAAGCCCAGAAGCGTGTCATATGAGGACATATACAATTCATGAGTATTGCATTGACAATTTTATATCGACTCATAGTTTATTTGCAATAGTGCATGTTTTTTCTGAAGGTTTGAATTGATGATACCCTACAACACCCAAAAGTTATATTTTTGGTGTTACTGGCAATTTATCCCCATCATGGTAGACTGTTAGACTTACTATATTTCACGTAATAGTGATGCTGCCATTATTGAAAAAAATCATTGAATGATATGATCCATATATCAAGGACTCATGGCTAGTAACAAACTAGTAAAGATAGTTGCAATTATATGAAAGGTTTTTTACTGGTACATAACATCTGGAAGATGTATGTGGTTGGAACTATATTACCCCCTGGTCCAACAAGAGGACAGTTACTTGCATTGCAAAAAAAAAATCTAATTGTGCTGTATGATAGTGGCTAAGTGCAACGATCTAATTGGATTATGAGAAAATGTCTTGAAGACTAATACTTGTGAGGAGCCAATATTTTTATGATTATTCATGCCTACTTATTCCCGAGGTATTATGTCTGAATGGCACAAATACAAAAGATTCCATGTATCTTTGTCATCAGGGGGAGATTATGCTATAGTTCATCATTATTTAATAAGACAGAGAAAATCTTAAGATGTTGATTCATTTGATGATCACTATATGCATAACTAGTTGATAACCCCGCGCGTTGTAGCGGGACTAAAAGATATTAACTTTAAAATACAATCTTGAACTAATTGTATTAATCTCTAACATCCATTCTTTTTTAATTGGTTGAAATTAATTATGATGACGTGGCGCAACGTGGATTGAGAGAAATAGCCATTAAGATGTGCTAGTGGGTTGTTGATAACCCCGCGCCTTGCAGCGGGACTAAAAGATATTAACTTTAAACTATAATCTTGAACTAATTGTATTAATCTCTAACACCCATTCTTTTTCTAAATGGTTGAAATTAATTATGATGATGTGGCGCAACGTGGATTGAGAGAAATAGCCATTAAGATATGCTAGTAAGTTGCATCTTTTATATATAAGTAGATACCCTAAAGATTCTATTATTTTGATCATAAAGATCAACACCACTAATACAAATGGGCTCATTATTCATGCTCATATTTTTGTTACCTTGACAATAGCCTCATGTTATATGTGATTCAATCACTCTATGCATGTCCTTCTAGAAGAAAGTGCACTAGATATAAAAAAGGTAACATTGCATGGTTTAGGGGGAGAGTATTGATGAAAATTAACCCTTGTTCAAGAATCATAGTCATTCCTGATATGATCTAGAAAATTTAATTTGTTTGAAGACATATGTTGTGCTCTTTTTTTTTCCTAATTGAGTTTTCTTGAAGTTTCTCAA
This sequence comes from Chloris gayana, assembly GCA_031894775.1. Lineage (NCBI taxonomy): Eukaryota > Viridiplantae > Streptophyta > Magnoliopsida > Poales > Poaceae > Chloris > Chloris gayana. Next base: position 146,734 of record JAUNZO010001186.1, on the reverse strand, counting down.
TCAGTGTTAGATTAGTCCGTGGATCGTAGTACACATAATTGGTCAGGTTGGCCGGTTGGGTGACATACTGCTCCTTTATGTTCCGTAGACACATACTATTCATCCTACTTTAGACTATCTGGACGAAACTGAAATTTCACTCTCATGCACACAAGTTTTTGTGTACTAATATGGATCTAATATTAGTAGATTGTGATTTCATAAACCTCTTGAAGGAGGAAAATTAGTCTGATACCATCCATAACTGAAGCCATCCTCTACACTAGTAAATAAGACATCCAGTAAATACCATGGTTAAGTGGAGTTATCTTCTAATATACACCATTACCTTTGTTTTGCCTCACTTTTGTTTTTCTTAATCCCAATCTGCCTCCTGAAAGGACGGTACTGCCCTTACCCAAGCCATACTGTTCGATACGGAGGAGAAAAAGGAATTATGATCTCAACTCAGGGAAGAAACAAACCGTATCTTACGGTTGAGCCCTAACCGACGACGGCTGCATCGACGACGCTGGGCTACGAACTACATCAGAACGATGAACTACGTACAACGAACTACGAGCGTGTCCAGAGTCGCCTCGTGCCAAGGTGAGCGACGCGTGCGCGTCTAAGGCTGGAGCGCGGGCTGGCCTCCGGCTATGTGCAGTGAAGCCGTAGACGCTCCGTATCAATGGCTGATGACGATTGTTGCTATGGTATTGTTCATACGCTGCATTATATTGTATAGTTCATATGTGTGTTAACATAACTAATAATGGGCATGTAATCAATAAGTGCACGGCTGTATAGTTGATATGTATTAATTATCTACCATCAAATGTTATTCAGATATTATTAACCATGCGAACATTAAGACCTTTGGCTTTGTTTTTGCTCTTTGAAATGTCATCATTTCAAAAGGGCTTGTTGTGTAGTTCTCGTTTGCTGAGGTTATGTGCCAGCGAATTATGCAGAGCGTCCCCATGAGACTTGTAGTGGAGGCGTGTCTGCAACCAACCTTGGCCCCATGGAGGAAGGAGCACACAACCACAACTTTCCTAGGAGGTAAATTCAATTTTGAGCTTCCATTTGAATGTGTTTAGACAGTGAGCACAACTTCTAACTTCATGCATATTGCTAATTATAGGATTGATTTAGAGATGGAGATTAGGATCAATCTTAGAGTTCCCAGTTATACTCATTATCTCAAGGATGACACTAGGGTGGAACTGGAAGATAAAGATCATGTTGTAGTGGTAAAGAATATCGATGTCTAATCTTTTAGCTGATCTAGGTACCAAAACTAAGTGGGGTGCATGCAAGGATCCTGCATTTTGGTATTGGGATGTTGAGAAAAAAGGGATTGCAATATGTTACAACAAATGTTGATTTAAACTCCGTTTTTCAAAAATTCCAGGCTTGCAATGTGGTGACATTTATTGTAGAGTTTGTTACTAAACCTGCATATATGACTAGCATCACTTTGAAAGCTGCTGCTTAGGAGGAATCCTAATGTGGCATTGGAAACAGATAGTTCATCAGAATCTGATGATGAAAGTGGTGAGTATGAAGAACACGTGGACCCTTCTTCGATGGATGATGAGGATATATTATTGGAGGATCATGATTTATTTGTGTCACTAGGTTTAAGGGCCGAGGATGAGGCAACAAAACTGAATTTGGAAGATGAAGGTTTCGGCAATGTACATGATGCACAAATTGTAGTTGATGACGAAGCAGAAAATGAGACAAGGTTTGCAATTGATAAGGAAATTCCAAAAGTCAAGAAAGGTGAGACTTTTCCATTGTGGTGGACTTCGGGATGGCTTTAAAGCAATACGCCATCCTAAATGAGTTTGAGGTGCACAATATTGTAACTGATAAGAAGAGGTATAGAGCTGAATGCAAGGCTAATGGATGCCCTTGGAGAATTGTTGCTAATAAACTTGTGGGACAACCAACTATTCACCTGTGTTTCTTACTATCTAGTCCAACTTACATGAATTTCTTTGGTTCATATTATGTTATATGTGTTAGTTAATTAATTCTTGTTTTCATGTCTTTTCCTTTACAGATCACTATGATTCCGAATGAGCATGAGTATATGGGCACAGAGTAAGTGAGAAGCATGGCATATGCAAAGTGGGTCTCGGAGAGAGTTGTTGCATGGCTAAGAAGGAAGCCATCTTTGGGAACACCTGATTTACAAGACAAGCAATTAGAGAAGTATGGTATGGAGATGGCTTACAATACTGTTTGGGTTGGAAGGAAGAAAGCAGTGGATTCAATTTATGGGGCTTGGGAAGCATTTGTTGACATTTCGAATTGCGTTTGACCGCTTGTCTTATTCAAAAAATTTGTAAAAAAATAAAAACAAATACATCATATTTAAAATATATCTGACAATAATCAAAATATAACAAAATAATCGATATTCTTGTAAATTTTTGAATAAGACAAACGGTCAAACCCAATTCTGAAAAGTCAATAAATGCTTACATTTTGGAACAGAGGTAGTAGCTTCCGGAGTTTGTTTTTTTTTCACAGTTGAACTCCTTCAAAGGTCTCTAGATTCTATCTTTGAGATTGCCACAAAGCCAACTGATGATGGTGTCATACTTGACGAGATCTTTGCTTCTGTGAAGCCATGTATTGATGGATTCCTACAAGGATGACGACCTTACCTTGGTATTGATTCAACGACCTTGAATGGAAAGTATAAAGGACACTTGGCATCTGCCACAACACTTGATGGAAACAATTGGATGTATCATGTGGCGTGGGCAGTCTTTGATTCAGAATCTTCTATAAATTGGACTTTGTTCATGAAGCAATTAGAGAAGGCAATTGGTCATCCACCGCATTTGGCAATATCGACAGATGCAAGCAAAGGTCTAGTTGCCGCTGTGAAGGAAGTGTTTCCTGGCATTGAACACAGGGAATGCGTGAGACATTTGTGGGCCAATTTCAAGAAGTACTATCGTGGAGATGTTTTTTATGGGAACTAGATAAATTCCCCGCGCGTTGCAGCGGGGTATTTTGAAGATAATTATATAATTATGTATTAATGATAAATATAGAGTTCTTTGAAGAGAAGAAAGCTTCAAGCAAAATGATTCAAAATGCATTCAAGGTGATTATATTTCTTTTTTTCTATTGGAGTTTAGAGCACTCTGTGTTGCGCTTACATATGCTAAGGCAGATACTAAAGCAGGCCAATTGACTTGTTTCTTAAAAAGAAAAAGCCTACCCGTTGACATGTGAATTCATGAAAACAAATCACTTCTCCTTATATAGATCTGGCAGTTGTAGTAAAGCACATTTGCACAATTGAAGGTTGGGATGAAACAATTTTGTGAACTGTAGAGGAAAAGCAGCAAACTATGTGAAGACTTTGACATGCAGGTCACTGGATAAAATGGAAATTATTAAGTGCAAAGAATCAAAAAAATGAAGGGGAAATTATTAAGTGCAAAGAATAAAAAAAATGAAGGGATTGATATTATATGTGTTACATTAGGAAATTAGAACCCGATGGGCATGCTAGACACCTAGAGTTTTACACTTTCCTGATATAATTGCCAAGGAAAAATACATGTAAACCATGACAAAGAAAATTAATAACAAAGAACTAAAATGTGTATTAGCATGCACCTTTGATCTAGAGGCGACATTGCAAAGAGCAGAGTCATGAGTATTGGTTCATTATATTGCAGAATGAATGAACGATGATGCAATCCAACGAAGAAATCAGTAATCATCACAATGTATTGTGAAAACCTCTACACTGCTGCTGCTGCAAGGCCAGACCAGAAGCCTGATGGTCATTGTGATATAATTGGGAAACTGATTGGAAAATCTTAAACCAAGATTGTATTTCGAAAACCTGATGAAATCTTGTTGGTCGCAGAAGTTGATCGTGGTATAATTGAAGAAACTGGACGCCTCATACAGCCAATGCAAACATTATGCTTACAACTTTATAAAAATAAAAAAATGAAATATGAGCAACAATGAAATTTGATGATGGAAGAGAGGTCGATTGCAGAGAAAAAGAATGCTTACACATCATGCCTGAATACTCACAGTACTGTTAGATAGAAATGAACCAATATATAGAGGGGAAGAAAATCACAGATGAGTCAAATGACTAAAACTGCACCCCCACATTGAGCCGATCTCTTAATGTCTTGTCTTTGTATGTAGGCTACAAAGGAAAGCATCCAGGCATGAGGTGTCGTAGGGAAGCTGAACAACATCTACATGAGTATTCGTGCTTACGAAGACAAAGGATGGCACAATCAATATTCAGGTTCGTGGAGTATCTTTGTAGCGGAAATTGGTTTGGCAGCCAAAGTAATCAATGCTTAATTCATGCACAGGGAAGGAAGCTTTCAAGCCTTTAAGGATGGCAAACGTTTCCTCTCCCTGCACTGAATGGATAGTAATTGTTGAGATTTATTAAGAGGTGCCCTTTGGGTTGAGGCCGTGAGGGACATTGACAGATGAACGAACGGATGAGGCTCTAAGGTTATGATCTGACGCTATGGAATTAATGGATGACGTGGCTGCTTGTGGGTTGAGAGAAATACTCATTAAAGAGTGTTAGTGGGTTGTACTTTTAAAAGATATGTAGATATGTGGCCAACATCTAGAGCTTACAAACTTCATAAATTTTACTTCTATTTCAATCAAGTTATTGTTGCCTGTCTAGATGTTGTCACATCCTAAAATTTCACTTTTGGAATGTGAACCGCTTTCTAGCGAAATCCCTTATCTTTCCCTGGAAATCAAACCAAATTATTTGAATTTATAGATTTACCAAGGATTATTTTATATTCTGAAAGTGTTTTGTCTAACAAATGCATTTGTAAATGATTTATTCAAGAAATATAATTGATTTATGAAAATAATAGGATTTATGAAAATGCTTTGGATTTGTGAAAATGGCTCGAGTGAACAGCTTGCCTTTAATTTATGAGGAAAAAGTTGACTTTACAAAATACATGTTATTTATGAAAAGAGTTGATTTAATAATAATTATATTTGTTTAAATTATTTTTATTTATTAACAGGGAGTTTTTAATTCCAAAATGTTTTAATTTAACAAACAAAAATGGGTTTAATTATCTATGATTAAACTCTTTTGGAAACCACTCATTTTTACACTATTTTAACTATTTTAATCTAAATATAAATTAGGATATATAATTAAATATTGTGTGTTGCATTCATGCACTGGTTTTATTATGTGGAAAATGTATGAGCATATAAAATAGGAAGGAAAAGAAAGGAAAGAAAAGAAAACCCTCGGCGCCTCTTGGGCCAAAACCTGCCGACCCAACTCGCCTTCCCTCTCTCCCCAGACCCGCCTCGCCGACCAAACCCACCAGCCTCCGACCCGGCTCCCGCCGCCACCCAACCCTAACCGCATCGGCGCCGCCGCCCGTACGCTGCCATCCCCGCCTCCTAGGGCACCGCGCCCTATAAAAGGACGGACCTCGACGCTCGTGCCCCCTTTCCCCTGTTTCGTCGTCGCCCCACGCCCTCGCGCGGCGCCGTCGCCCCGCCATTGCCACCGCCTCCCTGTTCCCCGTTGACCATGCGTCACCGGTCGCCTCGTCGGTGCACGACACCGCGCCGAGCACCGCCTCCACACACCGCCTCCATCGTACGCCGTCACCCCGCCATTGCCACCGGACGAGTGCCGCCACCGCTTCGCCATCGCGAGCTCGCCTTCGACCACCTTCTTCGCGGCGCGCGACACCGTGGTAAGCACCCTTGCACCCTCCCCTCTCCGTAGCACCTCTCGACATCGAAATCCAGCCACTAGGGCGCGAGATCGAGGAGCTCCGGTGAGCTCTCATGGAGGGCCACCGCACCGCCACTCGCCGCCGATGACCAAAGCGGCCGGATCCGTGCCGGCCGTCCGATCGATCTTCCGTGGCTAGGATTAGATCCCCCTGAACCGGTATCCTCTCGGTCCACAGGTTTTACGATTTAATTTAATTCAGTAAATGGTCATTTTACATATAGACCCCTACGTTGCTATTTAATATTGACTAGGTCCTTGCCTTTTTACATAAGCTACCCTTAGTTTAGTGTTATTTCGTTTAGTCCACGACGCATGCTAGGATGGTAATTTTTGTGATTTAGCCCCTATATATTGTTAATATTATTCATGCATGTTTCTGTATCTAAGCAAAATTACGCGCTAGCCCCTGTAGTCTACGGTTAATTACGAATAGGCCCTTCTTTTTGTAGAAACAGACCTAAGGCCTGTTTTAATTCCATTTCAACCCTAGTCTTTTACAATTACCTTTATATTTAATTGTAATATTCTTTTTGGCCCCTAAACCTTTGTGCAGTAATGTTTTAGCCATAGAACCTTTTTACATAAACACCCCTAGCCTTTTATAATATTACGTATTAGCCCTCGTTTACTCAAATGGCTATAGATCCCGTAGTTTTACAAAGATAACGTTGTTATTTTATAAAATTAGATTATAACCCTTAGCCTTTTACACTTTAGTCCCTGATCTTTTCCATATTTACAAAATAGCCCCTACCTTACCTGTTTTTACGTTTTGGCCCCTGAAACTTCAAATCTTCATAGCTTTTCGCACGTAGCTCCGACTTAGGTGATTCTTGCGCTCACCGAATCGTAGCGATGCGTACTTCCTTTTAGTAATGCTTTTATAGTTTTTTGTATGTTCTATTGTTTTGTTTCTTAGTTTCTTTATATGTTTATTTACATGTTTGCTCGCTACGATGTAATTAGAAGACGATTGACGCAAGGAATTCGAAGAGCAAGAGTCAAAGATATAATCTAGAGCAAAAAGAGAAAGAGGCAAGTGTCCTTGACGCATCTTGCACCTACTCCTATACTATCTGCATATGATTGCATTGCTATGTTAATATGAATCCTATGTGTCGTACCTCTTTTTCCATACTTGTCCTTGTCGCCTCGGGTGGAATTAGTTGTAGACTTGGGTAGTTCCTGCTTAGGTTGCTTTAATTGGGTTTAAGACATGCTAAATGTTAATCTTGTTAATGATCCACTTGAACATAATGATCATGGTTGCTTGTTTATATATTTGAACATTGATTTTGGTGACGGTGGAGGAACTATGGCTGGGGTGTACCGGTAGTTCCATGGAATTCTATCACCCGAATCAAAAGGTCCGGTTCGTGGAGCGACCATCCATGTTAAACAGTACAACCACGAGCCAAGTATGGGCGTGACTTGGCGTAGTATGCGGTGGAGACCAGTCGAGTACGCGTGTAGGAGAGAGGGCTATGGCTGGTGTTATACCGGTAGTCCTAGGGGAGGTGTGGTGAAGAGACAAGGTCCGGAACCATCCGGCTCAAGGGAGGGAAGCTACCTGATGGCGGGTTTACACGTCGGGTGAGTGGAACTCCTAATGAGCGTGTACAAAGCTAGAGGAACACGTGAACCGCCTTGGAAGTGATCTCGTGGACACACACCAAAGGAAGTGTGTATGTGCGTGGCCGACACGGGCATAATGGAGGTTTTTAGTCCACCGGCAACAGGGGATGGAATCACTTTCTTGTGGTGAATTGTGCACAACCTCTATAGAGTGAAAGCTGTCATGACTGTCGTGCTCAAGGTCAAGAGCGGCATAGACCCTTGTGCGGATAGGGGGATGGTAATGGTAATGGTTTGGATGCATGGTTCTCGGGAAGGAGACATGCTTGGTTTGGATAAAGGATCAAGTTGGGATCTTTGGGAGTTACCTCACATAGTAAATAGCTTGCTTAATTAATGAACTAGACATAGGTGCTTCTATGCCTTAAACCCTGTGTTAGTCTTTCTTGATCGGCCAATGATGTCATACTTTCCCCACTTGCTGAGTACGTAATGTACTCATACGTTTGTTGCCTCTCTTTTTGCATCATGCCACAATTCGAAGTGATTGATGAAGGTACATCATTTGAGGAGACGATGAAGTGGTGGTCTAGGCATGCGATCTTCCGATCGACTTCTGTGAGAGTTGAAGGACGCCAATGCTTAGTTTAAATTCTGCTGCAATGTAATCTTTTACTTTAGACCTACGGGTACTTTATGTAATTATTTAATGAATTAATAAAGATATTGTTCTTTTATCACATAATTTATCTTGTTTGCGTGAAAACTTGATCCTGAGCACGCATACGAGATGAATCCGATTTCGATTGTTGAAATCGGGTGTGACACATACATGAACCAACATCATAATCATTGATGGAGTATGTCAATGTTCTCAAATGATGTCAAGTGTGATTATGTGAACAATAATCATGCTGAAAGCTTCAACAACTGGATCAAGAAGATTAAAGACTTGCCTATTGTTGAGTTGATCGATATGTTGAGGCGGATGACACTTGAGTTATGGGACAAGATAAGAAGGATTGGTAGCAGGCTAATAGGAATTATTCTTCCAACAGTGATAAAGCAACTAAAAGCAAAAAACTAGAGGATTGGGGCAAATGAAGTTTTCTAAAGGGTTGCACACTGCTGAAGTATTTGGATCCATTATGATAATGACCCTGTGGAGGCATATTGTAGAGCTGAACACTCACGATTACAGTTATGGTGAGTGGCAAATGACTAGGAAACCATATCTTCATTCTTTGGCTTTTATTCAGATGTATCTAGATATTAACATGGCGATCTATGTCCATGAGTACTATAGCGTGGATAGGTTCCAAGGTGCATATAGTGCCTCCATTCCCCATATGACTGAGAAAACACAATGGCCTCACGTGGACATGGGTTTTAAGATGCTACCCCCCCCCCATTGAAAAGAGCTTCGGGAGGCAAAAGAAGAACAAATTCAAGGCTAGTCATGAATCGGGAGCAAGGAAACAACAAAGATGTAAGAAATGTGAAGAATTTGGTCATCATGAAACTGGAAATTGCCCTTTAAATGATCCAAAGAAGAGGTGAGATAAGTTTGTTTTTTTTCTATTTATGCAACCATACATGTGCTTAAACATTGTTTGATAGTTCGTTTCATTTCATATAGGAAGAGAAAGCCAAAAAAGCCAAAGACAATACCAGATGAAACTATTACACCACGGTTCATAGCTAGAAGACTTGTCAATTTGGTGCATGGTGATAGTGAAGATTGTACATCAAGCTCTACCGTTTCAGCTCAACGGTTGTGTTGGTGCTTTCGGAGGAAGACGGAGGCGCTTCTACATCTAAATAGACGCCCAGTATGTTTTTCTACTTGTGGTAAAATAATTTGCATCAACCGTGTTGAATTTTGGTGTTAAATTATTTTACTTGACATTTACTATTATGGTTGCTATGACTCTGGTTGCTTACAACATTGTAATTGGACAAATGTTGATTTTGCTTTATTATGAAATTAGCATGGCTGAAATATCTGTTTATATGTCAAACGTATTAATATTGCCAGAACCATAATGCCCAAAGATCATGTCACATTCATAATTTTGGCTGTACAAATTTTCTAAATTTTATTTGACAAAATTAGCAATTTTCTGCTAAACAATGGTGTTCACAGGTTGTTTTTCTCATTTGTTGGAACTACTTACGATTTTTCTGATTTATTTAAGATTTTTTGAATTTATTTATGATTTTCCATATTATTAAACCAAGAAAATACTTTTATTCTGTATACTCGCTGTATACTCGCGCCTTGCGTACGTAACCAACGTGAAAAGTAACTCCATCCGGAGTGTTTACGTAAGCAAGGGCAGTAATGTCCTTTCAGGAGGCAGATTGAGATTAAGAAAAACAAAAATGAGGCAAAACGAAGGTAATGATGTATTAGAAGATAACTCCACTTAATCATGGTATTTACTGGATGTCTTATTTACTAATGGGGTTTAGAGGATGGCTTCAATTATGAATGGTATTAAGCGTGTGTAACAGCCCAAGTCATGTACTCAAAAATTCGTGTAATAAAAATACTTAAGTTTGGAAAAGGATTGGTTAAATTCGGTTGAGATTTGAATTCAAATCAAAGGAAAAAACGAACGAATTAATTCGCAAAGGTTTTCAGTTTGAATTTAGCACCGTGGGCCGAATCCGCGCGACGGCCCACCTTCCCTTTCTCCCTTCGCGGCCCGGGTCCAGCCCAACCCGGAGGCACGGGAGCATCTTCCACCTTTTCCCCTCTCCCTCACCCGCGCGCGATGCGGCACGGACGCCGAGGCCACGCGGCGCGTTCCCGTGCTGCCGCCCAACAAACCCGCCGCCCTAACCACTCCCTCCACCTTTTCCCCTCTACAAAACCCCACCCGACCCGCCGTCTCCCTTCCTTTCCTCCAAACCCTAACCCGCCGCCGCTGCGGTATTCTCCCTCGCCATGGGCGGAGCTCCACGCTGAAGGAGCTCGTGCGGATCTTCGTGCGCGGCATGCGACGCCGCGTTGATTGGTGCTAGTCTCGTCGCCGTTCGAGCCGAGGAGAGCGCGGACGACTATCAACAAGATCGCCTCCGTTTCCGTCCTCGCCGTCGATCTTCTTCTCCGGTGAGAGTCCGCCCCGCTCGTGCTCCGTCCTATGATTCTCTTCGTGCACTCTATCTCCCGGCGCCGACCGTTTGTCCGTCGCTCCGTGGTAGCCCGGGAACGGCCGTCCGCGTGGTCACCGTCTCCTCCCGTCGCGGCCGCGTCGTCCGCCGCCGTGCTCGTCGTCGCCGATCGGCTGTCACACCGCCCCCACCTTCTCCGAGCCTCGTCAAAGCTTGCTGGTGAGTAGCCGCGCTGTTTCCCCCTCTCGCCCCCCTTGATTTGTGGCGTTTTGAACCTCCTCGTCGGTTTCCGCCGCCGCCCTTCCATGGACGCCGGCGAGCTAGGCTGGTAGAAGCGCGCTCATGCTCCCCTCTTGGCTTGACTAGTACCGCCTTGCTCCCCGTAGCTCGTGCGCTAGTCAATTGGGGAAAAGGATCGGTCTTCCTGAGGTTTCGCCGCGAGCCGTGGTCGCGCCGCCGCGGAACTCGCCGCCGGTGGGTCTCCGGCGGCCTATCTTGGTCGGAAGTGGGTGCGTAAGAGTTGCGAAGTCTCGAGTAGCGTTTTGGGGTGTCCGGGTGGGAGTTTTGCTGAAGCGCGGGGCTTTCCCCTCTTGCGCCGCCGCCGTGAGGAACTCCGGTAAGCTCCCATGGCCGGTCCGCGGCGATCCGGTCCTCGCGACCCACTCCGGCGAGTGCGCGACGTCTTGGGGAATCGCCTGGTGGGCTTAGTGCTCGAAGCGGCGAGCTGTAGCGGCCGGGCGGGCCAACTCCGGCGAGGCCCGTGGCGGAGCCGGAGCGGCGCCGCCCTCTCCGGTAGTGCTCGACGTAATGGTCGCCGTGGCGGACTTTCTGCCGAGGTGGCATCCACGTGGCGTAGTTTTCCGCTAGCGTGGCGCCTAGGTGGCGGCTAAGGTGGCGTGGTGTAGCTGCTTGCGTGGCGTGTTTTTCTGCTAAGGTGGCGCCGACGGGGCGGTTGAGGTGTCGTGTTTTCTGCCGGCGTGTCGTCCCGCGTGGCGACATCGTGGCGACCACGTGGCGGAAGAATTGCCACGTGGTGCCGACCTGTAGCGATTTTGGTCTGCGTGGCGTTGACGTGGCGTCTACGTGGTCTTGACGTGGCGCCCACGTGGCAGAGAATTTTCCAGGGAATATTCCATTTCTTTTATTGGATTTTCCTGAATTTCCATAATTCCTTTTTCTTTGGAAATTCATATCTTTTTCCTGGAGACTCGAGAAAAATACGCGGTCGGTTGCGTTGGACTCGTAGCGACGTTCTCTACGCGTTAGTGTAGCTTTTGGTCATATTCTAGTACCGTAATTTCCGTCGTTATTTCCGTACTATTTCCTATTGTCACGATAAGCGTGCCTAACCCCTGTTTCACGATCCGTCCGTCGGACGGTGCTCGAGGAGTTCCCGTCCGAGCCGCAGTTTGAGGAGTTTCCGCCGAGCAGCCGTACGAGTACCCCGACCCGGCACTGGGAGCAGCCCTATCCGGGCAAGCCGCAATCCTTGACCACTCTTGATCCTATTTAGTACTTGCATTAAATTGGACCATGCATGATTAATGGTTACTTGCACTTGTAGTTTACCTATGCCATACTATGCTATCCTTGCCACTCGTTTGCCATAGGTTGTTCTACTCGTTACTCGCATGCTTAGTACTTGCTTAGTTGCTTAATTGAACCCCATGATGACTATACATGTTTTTGTGTAAAATAAATTGTAGGTGTTTCTTAGGTGTCGAGTTTCTGTACTAGATACCCTGTAGGGCCTTTTGCGGGGGCGAGTGTGTAGGTGGTTAGGTGCTCGGGAGACTTCGGGGAGTCTCTACTTGAAGAGTACCTGTTGCGGGTACAGCTTGTGTAGGGGTCTTGGGCTATGGGACCCCTGTTGTGGTGACACTTGTTGAGACTCGTTGTTGTTGAGGAGAGGGATGGTGACTCGCCCCGGCAGCTTAAGGACCGGTTCTTGTGCGTATGCCTCTCTTGGTCTTACTAGCATACCACGTGACTTGTATGGGCGGGCTGGATCATGATACTTAGCGGAGGAATGGGTGGCCCGCCGTGGTGTAGAGATTAGTGGTAGTGGGTGTTGGAGCGTTTGTCTCGACCCACGAGCAGAGGATATCCCACCTGGCCCGTGGTACGCCTTGTCACACCCTTCAGGACCTTCTTTTCCTATGTTGTGGTTAGAGGATCCCGGACACTGAGGGACGGGCGCCACCCATTCGATGCTTTGAGGAGTGATCTTGTGAGTGTTGCTTTGCTTGGGCCACGACGGTGGTCTTTTGTTTGAGTACCTCTTCACGTGGGTACAGTTGCTTACTCTCTGCAGAGATATATAAATCTATACGTATAGTCTAGCCCAAAGTATGGGCACTACCGAGAGAAATCCACTTGATTAGCATTTACTACTTCTCCCCTCGATAGGTGTTTTACTTCCGGCTTCGAGCTGTGGTCCCGTGGAGGTGTGCGGGACATAAAACTTGACCCTTGCGGGATTGTGTTGTTTCCTGCAAGGCCACTTATAAAATTTGACTAATAATAAAATATGATTCACATAGACTTGAGGACTAATGCTTTAGGTGCTAGCCATTGCCTTTCCTTGAACTATCCCAACATGCATACATTGTTGCTAGGTAGTTTGCGGTTTGCTCGAGTACGCGTAGTACTCACGGCTTTCCCCACTATGTTTTTCGGACGCCGTTGCCGAGGAGCCGGCCGAGCCGGTTGAGAGAGCCGACGAGGAGGAGTGACGGTCTCGCCTACACTCGAGTTGCTTGTGGGTATGGACTTCACTACGGTTCTTCACCGGAGATGTTTTCGCTTTGCTTCCGCTTTGCTTCCGCTTCGCTAGACTTCTACCATGGTTTCGCGATGGCCTGCGTGCCACGCTCTTGTACTCTTGAGATTGAGATTTATGCATAATAATAATGTACTTGGAGAATCTATTATCTTGCCTTGTTATTTCCTTTAATTTATGGTTTTACTTGTACTAACTTGTGTTGGATGTACGTGCCACACTCCTGGGAGTGGCAATGAGGTACAAAGGGTTCGGATTTCACGTTGGTGAAATTTGGGTCCCTCACAGCGTGGCAAAGTTAGGCACCAACCAAACATGCCCTAATTTTCCCCCCTTAAAGTGTCCTCGTCAAAAATAGACACGACGTAGCACATTGAGCAAGGGATTAGTAACATTCCCCATCTTGGCACACATTCGTATGCACTGTCAACACTCAACACTATGTCCTGTCGTATTTAACACATGGGTCTACACATGTTGTGCATCGTGTATATGTCTGCACCGCAAGGATCGAATGAATCTGATGATATGACTTTTAACATTTTAGGGTCCAAACATGTTTAAACCCACTCACAATGATTCCATGCTCTCACTAACTTATTTCGTCCTCGTTTCCTATAAAAATGTTAAGCCAAAGTTGGTGTTATTCTAATCTCATATATCAGCATTTCTTCCACTAGAGACTATCGCATGTTCTCGTATGCGTAAATGTTCATGAGTCACTATAAGTCAAATCTCAATAGATTAGAATGCGTAATCTAAAATTCGCACAAGATACAACATTGGTGGAACATGCATTTGCCTGGTCTGCAAATATTGAACAGATTATACGATGCCCTCGAGGAACTCTTTACCCATCATGTAGCATACAAAAGTGAACCCAAATGATGAACCTTCTAACTTCATGAAATCCGCTCAAACCATCTGAAACGCGAAGAGTACACATTTCATTTCCGAATAACAAGCCACATCACCAAAAAAATCAACTGTAAAGTTATACAGGCACAGAGGGTACTACATGCGCCTACTTATGTTATTCACACAGTCCATCAGTAGCTCAAAAAACATGTTAGACACACTTCTTTTTTTTTTTGGCGAGTGTTAGACACACTTCTAACCTCGTGGTGGCTCATGAGTTTCTATCTGATGGCATCGACTTATCGATAGCCACCAGACCAGACAATACTTATTTACCTGATACATAGAGGTATTTGAGGTGGCTCATGTGTTTCTATCTGATGGCAACAACTTATCGATGAGCCACCAGACAATATTTATTTACCTGATACATAGAGCTATTTGTGAAAACAAAAAAATGGCTGTACAGGAGCTGGGTTGCCAGATAGAAAAGGGGACAAAACAATACGATAACCAGGAGATTTTTAGCTCAGATTTCGCAGAGAAATTGTCCATAAAAGATCTGCATCGGACTGTACAGTTACCTTTTCCGCTTGCACAATGTTGGATGTGCTTATCATGCTTCCAAATCTCATCTTTGAATCATCTGACAGGAGGGGAAATGCTAATACTAAATTATGCCAAGCTCTTGGTGGTGCAAAAAGAAATGCAACAAAAAGTTAAAATCATGTACTATGCAAACTAGTTCTTATTCTAGAACATGCACTGTATGTATTTCACTAAGGAGATTGCAACAAGAACAAAAACATCATGCACAAAGTGCTAGAGGAGACCCCTCCACTATAAAACACTCCCTACTCCGACCTATATGACCAACAATCAGAATAAGATGTTGTTCATGAATTAGCAAAATGATTCTACTGGAGTTTACTATTTATGTTGTTGATAGAAAGGACTTCCTTAGCCGGGGCACGAAGCCTGAACCAGCTAAGATTGGGTCAAGTAGAGGCTCCAGATTAGGGAGCTTGGTTTGTGGGTCAGGTCAAACAGTGTTTCTTTTGTTTGATATCCTAGCATCCATTCATGTACACAGACCCCTCATAGCCCGGCCTGGAATGAGGGAGCCTTATTGTAAGGGGCCGCTCTTTCTTCTCTATCAATACAATGATACACAGCTCTCCTACGTATTTGAGAAAAAAAAGATAGAAAGTGTTGGAGTATAAGTGAATTCTCCACCTTTCGTCATCAGCTTAAGTTGATGAGTGCAACAGGTTAGTACATAGTAACTTAACATGGTTTCGGAACCAGAGGTCTCAAGTTCAAATCATGGCTGGTGCGATATTTATTAAATAAATTGCAGCACACTCCAATATTCCACGTTTGCAGCATGAGGGAGCTTGCACGTGAGGAGGAGTGTTGGAGTATAAGTGAATTGTTCACCTTTCCATATCAGCTTAGGCTTTTGGGTGAATTGGTTAGTGCATGCAACTCAATTGAAAGGACTTCATTTTGCAGTTGTTATGTTTTTAATCAATCAATTTGATATAATCAATACTTTCTTTTATTCCAGTCATTGATCTTTAAGAGTTTTCACGATCATGAGACTTTGTTAGGAGATCTGCAATGCATGCAGTGTAACCTGCAAATCGAACAACTACATGTGAATATGCCCAAATTATAATGGCAGAGCATAAAG
Organism: Chloris gayana; assembly: GCA_031894775.1. Lineage (NCBI taxonomy): Eukaryota > Viridiplantae > Streptophyta > Magnoliopsida > Poales > Poaceae > Chloris > Chloris gayana. Next base: position 130,909 of record JAUNZO010001186.1, on the reverse strand, counting down.
AAATTTACTCAGATTCCACTTGAGGCCAGTGGTTGTAGTGCTTGTTGATTGTGCTCCAATAGGAAAAAGTCCACAATGTGGTCCTTCAACAGATGACTCAATATAGAGCTCATGGCGATGCGTTTTTGGAAGAAGTTGAATCAAGCAATCATCTGATAGAAGCACAATCCTCATGTCCGAGAACACATACAGAGCATTGATATTTGCTGCCTCATGATCAAACCTTCCACCCAGTGCTCCAGCAACAAGCACATAGAGCTAAAGGATTTGCGAAAAGCAAAAAGTAAATTCCATGCACTAACTTGAACAATCCACTTTGTCCATTTAACTCCCCGAACAAAATTTCGACTCAATGTACTCTCCCAAACAATTCAAGTTGGTCCAATCCACACCCCTGATGCAATTTGTCTTTTTTGTTTCTCTTTGTACGATTTGAGTTTATTGCTCAATTTTTTGACAATGATAAATCACATAGAATCCTACACTAAAATAATATAAGGTATATTTTAAGCTTTTTATAGTTTAATAGCATATAATACTATCTTAACTATAAACTTCTAAAATTCTATAAAAAATATTTGTGAAAAATATAAAATATTTTCTTTTACATAGATATTGATGTCATCGATCATCATGCAAATTTGACTATAAAGAGAAACAAAACAGATGAATTGCATGAGGTGGTAGATTGCACCGAGTTAAATTGTTTGAGGGGTAAACTGAGCCAAGAATTTGTTAGGGGAGTAAATTGAACAAAGCAGATTGTTTGGGGAAGTAAAATGGATATTTGGATTTTTCCCTAGATGGAAAATATCAACCAGTACAAGATATAAATGTAACAAGAGTCGTGATAATACTTACATTATGTTTTTCGTCATCAGGTGTCTGATGATGGATATGAGAAATACACTTGTGTAGATCTGTTGTCTCTTGGTTGTCTGATTTATCAGAAATTTTGGAGCCCTGCAAACAGAACAATGTGACTAACAACAAAATTGGTACAGGCTTGACAAGCTAACGATTACTGTTAGCTATTGTTATGGAGATGAAACCCCACCGATACCAAACTACAAATTAAGGAAAAATGTGCATGTCTCCTACAATACTGATAATGCCTACCTGAAATATTGTTCAACTTTTAGCGCAATCAAGTTCTACCCACAGTTAACTTAAGAGCCTAGCTAATGAGATAATCTATAAACATTTTAGAGAAATCCTTATGGAGGGAAACAGGTTCCATATTGAGGAAGTCCATGTTTGACGTCAATATATGTATTTAGAATGTCCAATCAAAGCTCATGCCATACATGAATTTTGGGAACTCAAATTTCAAACATTGATAAGTAGCAGAAGTCTTTGTACAAATATACAAACATGAAACTATAAAAGTGAGATGGAATGGATAGCGGCATCATTCTTCAAAAATTGTGAAATGTCTGCAAGTTTGCTGATAAAAGAATAAGCCAGCACAATTGCAGAAGGTCATCCCAGTTTGATTGGTAGCAGAAATCCAGAAGACCCTCTAACTCATAAATGAGCTGTACATACCACATAATGATAAACAAGCTTATACTTTTTTTCAAGATCGCGCGTTGCACGTTTCGTATTAAGATAGAAGAATTTGTTACAACACCGACCAAACACACACGACAGTCCATGAAGAACACACAACCGGCTTATATCACCACCTAACACACGAAATAACGACCTAAACGAGAGGAAGCATCAATCCCGGCATGAATTTGATGAGCACCACCCAACAGACCAGCTACCGACGACCACCCAAACAAGCTTATACTAAGAGACTTCATCTTCTATAAAAAGATGCGAACTGATGGCAATGTAGAAAAAAATATGGTGCATTTCAATTTCTTTCATTCGACAAAAGTGGCAAAGCAACTACACATTTCATTCTTACAACTAACTTAGCCTCCTGGGTGAACTAACAGTCTAACAGCAATGCAGAAACCAAACTGATGGTGTGCAGATAAATAATGCAGTAAATGCACCTGTTTCGAGTAGAACAATTTTACTTCAGGCCTTCTAGAATCCATGTCTCCCTCGATTATGTCTGGAACATATCTGAATAATAACAACCGTTTCTCAGACCAGACAATAATTGTTCACAGAAATAACGATATGTGTGTATTTTGATGTATTGCACATAACACAAATATGACAGCAGCATGGTAAATGTGTGTTCTACAAAGTTATGATGACAATTGGCAACTAGAACATAAATAGGCTTACCAGTTTTAAAATAAATAGGCTTTGGCAAATAATAAACAAAAGATCTACAACCATTAACCATCTCTATAAACTGGCAACTGCAGCAGTATTGCTTACATGTATTTGTAACAACAACAACAACATGCAGAACAAGGGCATTAATCAAGATTGTTTGAAAATGACCAGGATGCGCAGATGACATCTTAGCATACAGATTACAGAACGAGGGATTTAATCGAGAGGTGGGTCAAAGCCATCCCACCGGCTACCACTCATATTCCACTCTGACATCCTGGAACATGGCAATCTAAAATCCTTATGTTTTAGTTATCTGAAGCTGCACATGCATTTCTTTAATGAGTTAAAATTGGACTGGGTCATATAGAATTTTGACCTAGAGTATCAGAAGCATAGGCTTAAGCGATACTGATATAAGTAAAATCCAACCTTATTCACAGAACTGCTACCCAAAGCTCCAAACCCACAAAATAGTAACCCTTTCTAGCTTTTTTTTTGCAGAAGGCATAATTATACCCTATTTAGATATACATTACCAAAAAATATTTTGAATAATTCTTAGGTTCAGCAATGATCGTTAATATCTTAAGAATTTTGAAAATCAAGTACCATAGTACAAAATTAGGGAGAAAGAAAGCAAGTGACCTATCTCTGGTCCTTTTCTGGTCATGATCATTGGTCATGTGAAACATCTCATCAAAAATACGATTAGCTCCTCCATCGGCACAGATCCTCAATTGTGCTGTTCTAAAACAAATTGAAAAGAAAACTTTTAAGGATATCTTAAGAACATAAAAAAATGAGCCACAACTGGTTACCATGAGCCCAGAGGTGAGGCATGAATCGTGGAAGATGTTGGTTTAGAACAACCAGAGCATATTTCTTGACTGGAGTGTTGGCTGGTTGGTTTAGTTTTGGGAGAAGGAAATTCGATGAATGTTTCATAACATTCGTAGGGCGTACTGCACGACACAACATCTTGAACTCTTGAAGGGTTGCCTCACGCTGGTGAAGCAAGGCTAAAACTGTGTTGACAATCAAAGAGAGACAAAAACAACTGTTATTGCTGTCAATAGCAGTTTTGAAAAGGATTAATGTTCTTACACCCTGGGTTTTAAAGGTCTTTTATGTTTTCTTATAAAGAACTAAAATGATGTGATGTGCACGAGACCAGGCTAATAGTGTTTCATCGATATACATACGCCGAACCTCTGGGGGCGCAAAATTTTGGGGCGAAGAAAATCGCCTCCACCACCATGGCGTGAAATTGAAGTGATGCACACAATTTTCGGCAGAGAAGCAAATTGCGATTAAAGTTTGGCGTGGTTGCCAAATGTTTCAGGGTGCAAGTGGAGGCCAAAAACCAAACTCGCCCATAATTTCCAAACTTCATCCCAATTTAATTGCCTTAAAGACAACAGTATAGAAGTTGTTCTATGTCCCAAGAATTAAGAGTGTCAACTAATGCAACATTCCAGCGTAATCGACGGTAAGGCCAATCTCAATGGGAGTATCATGGTAGTGTCATGAGCATTGAATTTGCTGACATGACATGAGAGAAGAGAGGGAGTGTCATGGGATGAGAGATGATTGTCATCACCATGACCCTCCACTAGCACAGTTTTTAAAAATCTCTTCTTGGTATCTCGTGCGATGACACTCTCCACTCGAGACTGGCCTAAAAGACAAAATCAAGCTGCATGTGATGGGTCTCTTCTAGGATATCTTTTACTAAAAGATACTTTACACTATATTGATCATTCCTGCGATAAGAGAAAATAGGAACCAGTAACATGACTTTCCTTCTCTGATTGCTCGCGTTATGACTAACAAATTCTGAATTTCTAGAAGTCCGTTGCATTCCTAGTCTCCCTACCTGAAAAATTTCTATAGCATTCACTAATCCAACTCCCCACCCCCGTGTTTATCTGAAGGGGAAAGCTTCCCTTTTTCGTAACCACGCCAAAGATTAACCCCAAAAACTGTGCAATCCCCACCAACCTACGTAATATGCCTTTGAACCTCGGTCAAATCGATTCGCATCACAAACCTCAACCGTCGCAAGAAACATATCAATTTTCCTAAGAACTGGAATCATATTCGTACCTTCTTTCGACCGATGCCACAGCAGAACCAGCTGCCCAGAAATGAACGGAGATGCCTCACGACATTGCAGGAATCCGGAATGGCAGACGGAGCTGAGAATCGCAGGGACCGCTCACCTCAGATTATGCGTCGATGAAAGAGGGGCGTGAGGCCGGGAAGCGGGCCAAGACGCGGCTTTCCAGCGCGGCCGTGACGAGATGAACTGCTCGTGATGCTGCTGCGAAAGAATGGGCGAGGAGAAAATAAAGATGCCAAAACCAAGCTGTGTCAGCGTCGCCATCAGGAGACGCAGCTTGGTTTGTTTAATTATAGCCGCTGGATAAGCGGTGGTAGTACTTCTCCTAGGCGTTGTCAAAGCGGGCCCCGTCAAAAGTTCCAACGGATATCGAGTAAGGGATAGTAGAACAAATGAAAGATAATAGACTACCATCTTATTTTGTGCTTAAAAAAGGGTCTATTACTCAATAATCAATTTAAAGTGTTAAGCAGTAAAATAGAAAATCATTTATAGGATATAAATTACCAATGAACACTTTGCAATTTCATACTAGCATAATCACTTTATAAAAAACATCAAAACATAGTTTACTGTGCTTATGGGTCTAAATATGAAGTTTTGACCGACAATTATAAGCAATTTTATTAAAGTATTAGCTGCCAATGCAATAATCACTATAAACATAGTAGGCAGTTTTGACAAATGAGTATAAACATAAACAGTTTTGAGTATAAGAATAAATTATTGTCAAACCCATTGTAAGTGTTTGAATCATTCTTTTTAGTTTCTTAAATTTATCAATATTTTTGTGTGTTCTAATGTCAACTATACTTTTAAATTTTCATCATCATCCTTGCCCCTTGTTTTGACGCATAGTTATGCTGAGATGACATAGTTAAAGACCATTTGATTGTAGTTTTTTTAAGTCAAAATCGAGATTAATACAATCGTCACATTATTTGAAAGAAAATAGTTTGTTAATGCCGCCAATTATTGGTGCTATCACACATTGAAGAAATTCACCAAACTACTATGTCCAAACAATGGCAGAGCAATAAACGAACGTAATTTGCTTATTATAGTCGTATATCACTTCTTGCATGCATTACCTTATATCTCCTTGAATCCTTGCATTTTTTATATATGTTATAATGGGAGGTTCAAGCAAATACCTATTACACTGGAATTTTTGGGCTCTTTCTTTTGAATCTCGGGGTTCTAATTAAACAAAGAATCTCTCTCTCTCTCTCTCTCTCTCTCTCTCTCTCTCTCTCTCAGATGTCATTTTGGCAGTTGTTTTTTTATTTGGAACTAGCTACAACACTTTTATCGTGATGATAAACTTTAGTGTCATTTCATCCAGCAATTCATCTTTGTGAAAATATAACTGGTAGGTCTAGCGAGAAGATAGTTCCCAATGCCTAATTTGCTAATTAGTCATTTTAACAGGACACAACGGAGTTATATGTATGTCGAAAGATTTAATTATGAAGAAATAAATGGCACCTCAATATGGTAAAATATGTGCTCTTTTACTTTCATTTTCGCCTGCACTAACAATGGAACAATAGAACCTGTTGTACACATCATGATCTCAAAATTTAGTACCATGGAATAATTGGTGGTGGCGGGGACCGATATTTTGTTCCTCGTACCGGTGGCACTATAGCATGATGGGGCATCGGCGGTGGAGAGAAAAATGGTGGTGGTGGAGATACAACTGGTGGGGGCGGTAACGGTCGAGGTGGTGGTGGAGAGAAAACCGGTGGCGGTGGCGGTGAAGGTCGAGGTGGTGGTGGGGAGAGAATGGTGGCGGTGGGGTGAGGTGGTGGTGGAGAGGGCGGTGGGGAGAGGAACGGTGGTGGCGGGGAGGGCGGTGGGGGAGAGAAAATCGGTGGTGGTGGCGGTGAAGCTTGAGGTGGTGGTGGGGAGGGCGGTGGGGGAGAGAATATTGGTGGTGGCGGCGGTGAAGCTTGAGGTGGAGGTGGGGAGGGTGGTGGGGGAGAGAAAATTGGTGGTGGTGGCGGTGAAGCTTGAGGTGGAGGTGGGGAGGGCGGTGGGGGAGAGAAAATTGGTGGCGGTGGCGGTGAAGCTCGAGGTGGTGGTGGGGAGGGCGGTGGGGGAGAGAAAATTGGTGGTGAAGGATTGGGAGGTGACGGCCACCCGCATTGTTTAACCTTTGTGCAATCCACTGGATTGTTGATAACCGGTGCACACTCAGCTGCACTCCTCTGCATCGGCCTTGCTTGTCCCATGCGGTTATTCTCATCGCTGAATGATTTGGCCATGTTCTTTTGCAGCACGAAGCATTGGGTGGCCTCGTTGGCCAAGAAGTTTTGCGAGACGGAAAGGTTTGCTAATGCTGGCAGCTCACATACACCGGGTGCACTTCCCCGGTGAACATGTTGTGCGAGAGATCCAGCTGCTCGACCTTTGACAGCCCGGCCGGTGTTAACGGGATGGAGCCGGTGAGGGCGTTGCCGCCGACATCAAACACCGTGGCGGCGATCGGGAGCCCCGTCTCAACGGGAAGGCAGCCGGTAAGGTTGTTGTTGATGAAGATGAACTGGTCGAGCGTGGCAGCAGCCTCACCGATGGTTGGAGGAATGCATCCACCGAGGTTGTTGTTAGCGAGGACAATCACCGTGGCCCTCGACTTCCCGATGGTGTCCGGAATGCCGGAGGTGAACCTGTTGTTGTTGAGGAAGATGGCGTCGTAGGGCTTGAGGAAGAGCTCCGCCGGGATCGGGCCTTCGAAGTCGTTGAACCGGATGTCGAGGTAGCTAAGCTTGGGGATGCCCATCACCGCCCTCGGAAACGTGCCCACGAAGCGGTTGTTGCTCACGTCGAACTCGTACGGCTCCGACATGTTCCGAACCTCCTCGGGGATGATCCCGCGAAGCGGTTGGAGTTGAGATGGAGCACGGCGAGATCCTTCATCATCCCGATCTCCTTGGGCAGGTACCGGCAACATCGGCGCCGTTCATGTCCAGCGTCGCCACGGCGGTCACGGACTCGTTGTGCATCGATGGGACGCGAAGACGCCGTTGTAGGCGCACACGTCGGGGCCAACCCGGTTCTCGGTGAAGTTGTTGGGGTCCGAGTACAATGCGTCCCTGAGCGCTCGCAGGGCCTTGTGCGCCGTCGGGAGCAGCGGATTGCTGATCTTGATGTCAACGCCGACGTCCACGTGAACATGGTCGTTGCCGCGCCGCCGCTGGAAGGACGAGGAGCTGCCGGCGAGCAATGGCGGCCACCTCGTCGGCCGTCGGTGCTAAACACGAGGGAAGGAAAATAGCGGTGAGGAGGAGGAGCCGTAGTAATGGGAGGGTGCCCATTGTTGTTCATTAGCCAATGGCCGCCGGGGATGACAAGCTAAGGGAAAAGGAGTAGCCAAATGTGCATGCTTAAAAATGAGGTGGTTTATAGGTGGATGATCGGGAGGATTAGTAGGACCAAACAGCCACCTTGTTTACCAAAGAAGGTTGATGTTTTTTACCCGTTGCTAATTTTAGATATTGGTAGAGGTTGTTACACGTCAACTTGTCATTGTTTTATTATTATTATTATTATTATATACAGCTGAAGCACCACGTGCAGGTAAGAAACAAAGGCTTGTCTTTTCTGTGCATGGGCTGAACATTTGTGTTAGCCTGAGTAAAATCGACTTCCATGTATCTAAATGTAGTAACACATTCCATCAAAAAAAAAGTAGTAACACATAGATAATGAATAAATTTATTTGAGGCAGAATCAAACCTAAAATTGTTAAAGTCTAATATGTATGTTGCACCCAAACCAGTTAGCACCCGTCATTTCTAGGCCCAATTCATTGTTGGGCCCACCAACATTGGGCCACAATTGGCATATTAACCTTGCATGTCGATACTTCATCTTGGTATTCATACTAGTGTTTTTTTTTAGATAGCTACTTGTTCCAACGAAAAGGTTCTGAGCTACTCAACTGAAGCCCCTTGCTCATCCTCATCACTCATCAGCTTGCCATGAACCAGGAGTAGAAGCTTCTTTTTGGCGCATGATCATTCATTAGCAGCAGCCGGGAGTGATGGAGCTGGGGAGAAAAACGTCCCATGGCTGAGGCACCTAGCTGACAGCCCTGACGAAGAACTCGAACAAGAACGGCGGACAGCAATAGCACAAAAAAAGGCGTCCAACCGACCGATCATAGCAACAGCATCCCAGGAATGAAACTAGGAAAAAGTCCTACTGTTCTGTTCCATTCCACCGGCAAAAGCGTAAAAGCCTGTTGGTACCAGACTAGTAGCTAGTGGTGTTCGTTGTGATGAAGGAAAGAGAGCAGGAAAGCGACGGTGCACCAAACGGCCATAAGGTGCTGATAAAAGCGTACTATTATATTTCTCAACCACCATTATATATACATGTCCTGAAGCTCTTAGCCTAACAAGCGAACTAATCCAATGGTGATTTCCCGACAGCAAGCTTTATTTGCGTGACAGAAGAATACTGAGCAGTGGGAATGCTTTTCCTGACACGCTAGCCAGGGTCCCCAACGGTGCAGTGTCGGTGGTATTCCCGTCCCACTTTCTTTTCCCTATTCGTTGTTCCCTGTTGGCCAATAGGCTCTCTGCTTTTCTGCTGTGCGCTCCTTTGAACAAAGACAGTACTCTCTTTATCCCAGTTTATTTGGCATTCTCGCTATGTCTTACATGTCTAGGTTCATAAAATATTCTATAAATCTAGATAGATGTGTTGTCTAAATTCGTAGAATGTTTAATGAACCAGCTATATAGTCAGAATGCCAAATATTTCGAGATAGAGTGAATACTGCTACTCAATTCATGTCTCGGTAGCAACTGAAAGAGAGTTGAGTGCCGTAACTAACGGCATCATTAGCTGCTGACCAGTTCGCCGGAACCACTTTGCCGGCTGGTGTGAGTATCTAGTCCTAAATCTTAGCTGTCAGAGCTTATTTTATGAGCATATGATCAACAACCAGCACTTGTTTATTCTGTCAGAAAAGGGAAAACTATTCGCGAAGAAATGTAGCAGTACTACTACTGTTTATGCCCTTGTGAGTGGGGCAAAGTCGCAGCCTGCTTCTAAAAGTCGTAGCCAGCTCACACGTGACGAAATCAAATCACCGAGCTTCTCCTCATCTTATTCAATGCAACCATGTGCCTGGACATGAAGGGGTATGAATCGATAGCAGGGAATGAAAGAAGAAGAATCAACAGAGATCGCGCAATGATATTCTCCAATTTACTCGCGTGCCGTTTGGTGGCAGATTGCTATTTATAAACACGCAATAATTCTACAGACCGTGCACCCACTATTGCTACTTTGCTACCGCCTACCGGTATGAGTACGTTTTCGGGGAGCTTCATCATACTATGAAATCAAATTGCTCAGGGCGGATTTTCTATTTATTCTGGCAAAAAAAGGCACCATTTGATTGATGTTCACCGAATCAAAATAATTGAACTAGTCTCGCGGAGATGCTAACCACACAGCATCCCGATGAGTATTTTCTTGCAAGTGGATTGCAAATCAAAGCAGAGTGGCAAAAAAGGACAAATCCTTTTCTTAGTTTCGCAGAATAGAACAAAAAATTGATTCTCCAAATCCTGAACTGAATTTTACGGAAAAACCCAGTTGAGTTGATACTTATTACAAAAGATCTTGACTGGCACAATGTAAATTCAGGAGCAAGGTCTCCATTACTTATACGTGGAGATGGGGGAAATTAAAGAACTTGCCCCAAGAACAATTCTTAAATTTAGTCTTCTGTGTTTCTAGATGCCTAGGAAACGAAACTCTAGTTGACTTGGGATTCCCCAAGGCACAATCCATGGCCGATGGCCGGCAGCCCCCGGGCAAATTAATTTGCTAGGGGAGAGCCAGGTCGCAACCAAAAGTAGTACTAGTAGAAAATCAATCATCATTACTAAGCAGCAGTAGAAATCACGCATCCATGGAGAAACAAATCATCAGTTTATACACGGACCAATCGCTCGGAGAATTGGATTCGATTTACAGGACCGACAGACAGACCAATCACGCGTTCTCGTTAAACAACTCGGACTAGAACAGGTAGTCTAGTGATAGTAGTAATTGAAACGGCAGATAATCAACAGCGTGGGCGGGATTAACGCGAGATGAACCTCCCTCCATGAGATGGATCGATCAGCCGCGGCAGCGCGTGATGGCGGAGCAGCCGCGCGAGTAGGGGTTGGCCTGCGCTCCGGGGCGGCAGTTGTAGTAGGATGCGCCGCGCACGGAGCAGGGCACGTTGTCCCGCCGCAGCGCGCCGTAGCTGATGTATCCGCCGCCCTGGAGCACCCGGCGCGCCACGGTGTCGCCGCCGGCGAGGCCCCACTCGTCGTCCTCCGACGCGCCCACCACGGCGGCGCCGAGGTCCCAGCCCAGCTCGCCGGAGGCCGCCGCCGAAGGCGCGGCGAGCGCGGACAGCGCCAGGAGCAGGAGCAGCGGGAGCAGGAGGGATCTCGTTGCCATGGCTGGCGGCGGAGGGGAATGGAGCTGTGCTTTCCCTTCTGCAGGACGAGTGGGGTGCTTCTGCTCTGCGCAACGGCAAGGAATGGAATGCTTTCTCTCTCCTCTCGCTGTCCTCCTGTGTGCGGGTTTATAGAGGAGAGAGAAAGGGAATAGAGGAATTGCCGCGTCCGCTTTGCGGTGGCGGTGCGGTGCGGTGCGTGTGAGTGACCCAGCGCGGGTTAGGTCGCGTCACCCGGCCCGCCCGCTGCAAATGTAAATCTATTCTTTACCAGATTCATTAATATTTTATTTTAAACACATCGTCTATCCAAATTTATTCACATTCTGTGAATCTAAACACCTAAAAACACTTCTAAAATATCAAATAAATCGAGACAGATGCAATATGTTTTTTTTTGCTGTTCGCACTTAATTAGATCTTATTTGGAAAAATCTTATGATCTTCTTATATTGTATTTCATCCTTGGTGACACCCCCCCCCTACTACATCAACATTTTTTTATCATGCTTACCTCTTGTTACTTACACCACCCTTTGACCACCCTTTAGCTGACGTCTTGAACTTTTACCAAGTGTTCATCTAGATTCCTAAACTCTCAAGCTGCATCTCCAGATACTCTAAAATGTGTCATCTAGGTCCAAAGTACTCTTTATGTCATGGCTTCGCATTTCATTATATATAATCATGCATGTTGCAGTCAAATATGAAGTCCTTGATTAACATGAACTATGATCCTAGAGTTAATTTAGGGAGATAAAGCGTAGGAAAATGATGTTTATTTGTCACTCACATCATCAACTTAGCTGCATTTTCGGTATATTGGACCTAAATGACATACATAGCAAGTTTATGGACTCGAATATTTATTTTCAAATTTTGAGAACCTAGATGACACACCAAGACAAGTTTAAAGACCGTCTGTGTAACTTACTCTTTTTCTATCAGTTTAAAAAATATATATTTATGTCATGGTTCACATCACAGATTATGAAAACTAAATTCACAGTTCTATTCAACATTTTTATTACATTTTGCAGACTTGATCAAAAGAATTGCAAAACATAAATAAGTCTGTTATGTCAGTCGAAGCAGTTGGTACTAATTTGTGTGCTTTCTTAAAGCCAATATTGTGGCGGTAGCCCAAGCATAGAAAATGTCATTACCCGAATGTCCAACTCTGTTCTAACTGGATGAATATATGATAATTAAGTATATTAAATTTTCAAATGATGATATCTAGTTTCTATAATAGTTTAAGTTGTATATGAGTAGGATAATCGAGTTGGACCTATAGCAGTACTCTTCGTTTAAATGGTACTTTGTACCAGCATCTAGGCCTCGGCTCCGATCACTTGCATGGTCTCACAACAACCCCGTGTTTTCTAACAGAGGTAGATGGAAATTACATATAATCTTTTGTATTAACGAGCAATGTGTTTTCTACTCCCCTCTGTCCCTATGAATATGTCGTTCTGGCTCCAAAAGTTTTTTCCACAACAAGTGTTGCTTCACGATTCACATCCCTGAATTAGAGTACCAAATTTAGAGAAAATATTGTACATGGAATTATAGCTCGTTTCCAACCGTCACGTCTATGTCTACCGCCTTAGATTAATTGTACCGAACATATTCTGACATAAATACTGTTGCTACAGTAGATGATGCAGTGCTACTGCTAGAGGCTGTTTTCCCTCTCTTTTTACGGTATGGACTACTAAAGTTCTCTGTATTATTTAAAGCAATGTAGAGGATAAGACTATCTGCAGTGTTATTATTCTATATTTTTACTCTTAAAAAAATTCTATCCACATTATCAAAATTTTTACTCTAGATCAATTTCTCCTATACTCTTGTTACTCTATGTCTAGCTAACATATATTTAATTTATTCCCTCCAACTATCATATACTATCTCCGTTCGGAAATATAAACATTTGGTGACTTTTAGGAGCCATGTTTGATCACTCATCATATTCAAAAAAATTATTAAAAAATTATTTATTTTGTTAGAATTTATTTTATTTCTAGATATGTTTTAAGTACGTCTTCTTTATTTTTACATTTTTATTAATTTTTTAAATAAGACGAATGATCACACAAGGAGTGAAAATGTCAATAAATCCTTATATTCTTGAACAGATGGAGTAATAAATTACATTGGACAATATAAAAAGAGTAATTTTACGGTGCACTATAATTAACATGGGCCATTCATTCTCCCTAATCCAACGATCTAGATGGATTGTTACCGCTTGAACTCCCACCGTGATAACAAGTGGTAAATTGAAGTGGTAACAAGTGGTAAGGATATTTTGGAGACAAAATTATAATGGCATTTGGTAATTATATAGACATTTCAGACTAAACAAGTAATAGAAAATCAAAATCAATTCACTTAGAAGAAATGAAAATCTCTAATAATTTCTGCTACATCTTCATTGCATACTGCCGCATGAGAAGAAATGAAAAGGTCCTATTCGTGGTGACTGCATCGTCCACCACCGCCGCACAAAACGAAGCCGCCGGATCCCTGCCGTCGCCGCACAAAACGAAGCCGTCGTATCCCTGCCGCCGCCGCACAAACGAAGCCGCCGGATCCCTGCCGCTGCCGCACAAAACGAGGCCGCCGAATCCCTGCCGCCGCCGCACAAAACGAAGCCGATTCGGACTCCGGATCCCGCGCCGTCGTGTCCGTCCTGGTGCAGCAGGAGGGAGCCACCGACGAGGACACAAGCGCGGCGGTGCACGGGCGTGGAGACGCGTGCGGCGAAGGAGAAATTAATCGCGACGGGCGGCGGAGGTGGTGCCGGCAGACACGAGTGCGCCTTCGATGACAAAAATGGTCGGACGGGGCAACGCCGGGGAGACGCGCGCACCGGATGCGCTCGCGCCGTGGACGGCTTTCAGGTGGCGTCGTGTGGCGGCGTTGGGGTAGAAGCCGTCGGAGTCCTAGATCATGCTCGCCGACGGCGGCGGGATCTGCTCGGGTGGGGCGGCATTGGAGTCGGCTCAGGCGCAAGATCGCCCACCGCCGGTTGAAAACTCTATTCGATGGAGAAAGACCGATTGACCCCGAGGTGGCAATTCCGTAACTAATTAGAAATGATGTCAAATTACTTCATTAACCTTGGTAATCAACGGCCAGATTGATCTCTTACCACGTTGCTGTTCTAAGTGGTAAAATGCACTGTAAAGGGCACCTATAAAAATAGTGCCCTACAATTTTTTTGCTGCGTGCTATGCCGTAAGGCAGTGTTTACGTTCGCTTTGCCGTAGGCTGCTCTTTAAGTTCTTTTACCGACTGGCTTACCACATGCCGCCACAGCTGAATCTGCACTGCTGTTACTCTACATTTTTATTCTAAAAAGAATATTCTAGTCACGTCATCGAGATTTTTTATTCTATATCAACTTCTCTCGCACTCGTGTTACTCTACATATTTACTCTATATCTAACAATCATATATTTAATCATCCACTTTGAACTATCATCTTCCATTAAAAATTCATTTGCGCATGCAGCCAGGAGCGCTGCAGTTCTTGCCGTTACGCTAGCAGTACCGTCAAAAGTCATTTACACTTTGGTGCAGTTCGCTTTACCGTGCTGCGCTGCAGCTACTTTTTACGCCACAACGCTTGCCGTTCCTAGTACCGTGAAGCACTGCACTGTCGTTTCAAGATAGTAGGACCCACAACTGTCAAATCGTACACGAAAGAAAGCAAAAGAAAAATTCAGCTAGGCGCCTCCCCTACTCCAAATCACGATCTCCAGCACATCCAGTCAAACCCCCCCCCTCCGTTTTGCACATCGGTGGCGACACGAGAGGCTCGGAGTGACGATTGGGAGCTGTGAGATGGGTAGAAGGTCGTCCCCACCGGTTGCGAGCTCCCGTCAACGGAGGCGACCTCGACGAAGAGTCCAAACTTGACTGGATCTGAGCTGACTTGGGCACACGGGCTGCGGATCTGGCCGTGGCAAGGTGAGCGACGAGGCGATGTTTTGGCCGATGACAAGGAGAAGCGACATCCCGGAGACGAGGTGGAGGACGGTGGATTTCTTCAATTGTTGTGGAGGATGGCGGTCTTCTTTTGTTCATGTCGAGGACCAATCCCTAGGGAAAAGACTTTCTGAACGTCCCGCAGTTGCGGCCCCCGAGCCCCAGCCATTGGATTCAATTGTGATTGACGGTCAGCTGACGACGTCTCCGTCATCTTCACCATCGAGACGCCATGATCCACCAGCGCCGCCGGTCCTGCAAGCAGCCATGGACCCCTCATTCAGATCTCCCTCCTCCCAGTGCAAATACACTGCTGCTGGTGCTGCTCTGGCCCTTCCGGTTGGCCGCCGCCGCCGTTGCCTCGTAACGCCGTCGGACACGTGTCGGCTCCGCGCAGGGGCCGCAGCGGAGGGCGCGCAGAAAAACCGCGTTGCCAATCCCTGGATAAATCTGCATCTATGCATTCCTCCGTGTGTGCATAGAAGCATTCCTTCCCTCCGACTGGCGAGGCAGCAAGGAGTTGTGCTGCTCCTTGAGCAAGCTAGTCGGCAGGTCGTAGCCTAGTGGCTCACCTCCTGGAGCAGCACGCGAAATAGTGATAAGATTAGCGAATAAACACCAAGCTTGACATAGAGCAGTGTGTCTGCTCGTGCGGGCATGGAGTGTGTCCTACCATTCCGACGAACTCGCTGCCTGGGAGGACGGTGGCTGCATGCTCGACCTGGAGGCAGGGTTCACATAACCGGTACAACCGGTTCAGTTTTAAACTGAAAAAATCGATCGATTAACCGAGAAAACCGACGATTAACCGAATTGCTACAGTACACAGTGTCGGTTTTCCTAGGTTAACCGGTCAAACCGGGCGGTTGACCGGGATCGGTTCACCGTTAACCGGATACAGCGGTTTCTATCGATTATGTGAACCATTCCTAGAGGTCTCGCGTGGTGCGCGCCATGTTGGGGAGGCCGTATGGATATGTCGGCTCGTAGCGGCTATCGTAGAGCTCGGAAGAGAGTGGCTCTCCTCGGCTAGCTACCCTTGCATGTTCACTAATGCGAACAAGGTGCAACAAAGATCGTCCCTGGAAGAGGTAGGCCCCACGAATGTCTCCGATTGCCGCCACAGCTGCTCGCCGCGATGTGCGGGAGGTATAGCCGTTGTTTTCGGCCATCGTCGTGGTGCCACGATGGTGGCACGAGCAGCGATGACGATGAGAAGCGGTGGATCGACGTGAACGCGTCCCATCGACGGCGACAAAGAACTCTAGACTCCCAAACCGCACCGTGTCTTGGAATCTCATGAGCTAACCGAGAAACCGACCATCCGGACCCAAGAAATCAAAGATGAAACGTGTAACAACCCCAACCTCGGCGCACGAACCGTTGGTATTACGAATTAATACCAACTAGTAAATTTGTTCGTACGAGGGCCGCACGCCTAGGGTTGGATGGTTCGTGAGTGGGGTACAAGAGAGACACAAGGATTTATACCGGTTCGGGATGAATCTCTATGTCTAGTGTGAGTGGCACTATCCGTGTTACTCACGGGATGTACAATGGTGGTGAGAGGAGCGAGCTCCAAGTCTCGAAGGTGCGTCGGCTTTGTGGTTCTAGTGAAGCTTGGAACCTATCGAAGGAAGAAAGAAGGCCTCCCCTTTTATACCTCAAGAGGTTAGTCTTGGAGCTGCGGGTCATAGAACCCTGCGCCCCTTTTATGTTCTAGTGAAGTTCCCTTGTGGCCCCCCCCCCCCACCCCCTACGGCCACATTCGGGCATCGCCCGAATAGTAGTGTCGCTTGAGCGCTTGCTTGGTCGGGTCGTGCCGTTGTTGCAGCCGACATGACGGACTAGGCGCATGGCATCTAGCCACATTCCGTTGGGTAGGGTATGATGGGTTTTCCGTAGGGCGGCCATGAGATTTGACCTCCTGCTATTGTAGCCGCAAGCCCTTTTGTGACATAGATATATCAACGAGTTTCCGGTCTCGCTCGACCCCGACGGCTTGGGGTTGAGCGAGGCGAGACGAGGGTCGAGCGCCGCTCGACCCGGTGGTTTTGTCACATAGTTGTTGGCGGGATGCTTTCGGATCAGATATAGGCTCATTTATGCGACCGGTGTGGGATCCCTTTCCCTTAACTCCACCTATAGAGCCACTATTGCGCCCCATCCCGTCGTCGCGCATTCGGACAAAAGCCCGTCCCGGACGGGCTTGGCGTGGGTAATGATGGAAGGTGTGGTACTGTTTCCTCGATCCGTGTGCCCCCTTTTGACCTTTTAGGGTTTTAGAGTTAGGCGCGACACGATGGACCCGTCGGTAGGGGTCGAGCGAGACGTTGTGCCTTCGACCCTTCCCATGAGGGTCGAGCGAGACGTAGAGTCCTCGACCCCTCGCGCATGGGTCGAGCAAAGCGGGACGCACTCTATGCCGGTGTGGATGCTCGAGGGGGTCGAGCCTAACCTTTTTGGTTTGTGTATGTCAACGCGTGGGCTTCGTGGGACCCTTTGGTCACGTACCGCGATTTGTCCGTATTTATGGGAGATTAATCCCTATCATCGCCACGTGGCGTCGCTAATACTTATCCCCACACAAAGTTTAAAAATGAAGGGGTAAAATCACATTTGAGATTGAACGAGGGTAGAAACAAAAGGGTGCCTATATCATTACAAGAACAAAGTACGACTTAATGCAAGAATGTGCATTGGACACTCATGCCCCTTTATATTAGCATCTGATCTGATCCATCCGTCGGCAGATCCCCATATAGTAGGACTCGATGCCTTGTTGATCGGGTTAGTCTCAATGCATAGCTTAGTTTTACAATCTCCAAAAGTGCCACATCAAATTTAAAGATTTAGTTTGATTGATGAAATAGTATCTCTCAATGGCTAGTTTCATATCAAGGGCACCCGTAGGGAGGAACAACGCGAACACGACGAGAGCCGCCTCGAGGCATAAAGGATTGAAGGGGTGGGCACGAGACTCAATGAATGAGGGGTACCCATGTAAAATGACATAGCGCATTGGTTCATATTCTTTTTGCTAGAACAACATTCATACCAAACGGGGATTAATAAATTTCATGCCCCATCTCTACGTTTGCTTAAATAACATACTATTTAATATAAATAAAACTTACATTCAAAATGACATCTAGAGCTGCTAGTGCAATTTTCTTACTCCAGGATAATAGTAAATGGCGGCACGCAAAGTTTGGTGAGGATCTTCGCAAAAAAAAAAGTTTGGTGAGGATTGTTCGGTCAACGTCGATCGCCAGGCGGGAGTTGGCCGCGCTTGCGCGACCTCTGATAGAAAAGGGATCAAAACCTCATGCCCTTTTCGCGTTTTTTTTCTTTTTTGTGACAAGGGGTCCTTTTGGCGTTTGTTCCTTCGGAGAGTTCGGAAGCCGTCCAGTTGGCCGCCTTCCGTCGTCGTCGACAATTAGCTGTGTTCCACAATATCCCGCTCCATTCAACTGCTCCAAACCTGCCTTCCAGAAATCAAAGACAAAATGGAAAACCTGCTCAATGCGAACTTTTTTTCCTCTTTTTACACGTACTACTCCCTTACTAAATTGTTGTCGCCGTTGTTTTTTTTTATGTTTGACCATTTGTCTTATTCAAAATTTTTTTAAGAAATATCATATATTTTGTTGGAATATGATTTATCACTAAAGAAACTTGAAATATAGCATATAACTTTTTGTATTTGAAGAAACTTTTTAAATAAGACGAATGATCAAACATTACGAAAAAAGTCAATGACGATAATAATTTAGTAAGGAAGAAAGTATACGTACACAACATTCATTTGATTCCAGCTGGCCTTCAGTCGCCAGCATCAAGCATCAACCGCCGCCGGGACGTATCCTTTTCTCGATCTCGATCCCCTGTTTCTTATTTCTTCTTGTTTCTAAAAAGGTAAAAAATCCGGAGCAAGGCATGCTTGTCTATATTTTCTTTTCACGCAAGCAATCGCATCTAGCAGCACTTGTGGACGTGCTCAAGCTAGCAAGGATTTTTCTTATAAAAAAAGATCACAGGAAAAATTATATTAATATGAAGCTAAGTACATCACACAGTTACATACAACACTAATTAACTCAATTTGTCACAACAACATTTGTTGTCTGATTAGTACGTTACGTCTTGACCAACAATTTGTCCACTGGTTTAAGATTGAATGTGTCATACCCCTCTCGGGGAGGGGTACTATGCATCCTACACCAATCTCTGTATTAGAAGTTGGTACGCACAAATAGGTAGTTTCAAATTCACAGTACTAAAATACGAGGATATACAGAGAGCTTACCAAACATTGCTAAGTCATAATCCAAGAGTAGGCATGAAAGCTGATCATTTCAATCCAGAGACAAAATCTAACCGTCTCTATCTCTTCTGAAGTTTTTCCACTAAAAATCATAATAAACAAACCATGAGTACATAAGGTACTCAAGCAAGCTCTGCCTCTAGCAAAGAGTATATACATGTATTCGGGGTTGTGGTCAAGGTATGGGTAAAAGGTTCAAATTTTTTTTCAGGAAAGCGTTAATGCAAGGGCTCACTACAGAATCAAGGAGGGTTTTGGAAGAAGAAAAACAATTTTGTAGCTTTTAATTCGTCACACCTGGGGAGATATTCATCGATTCCGACGGTTTCCATAAATTTTAGTTGAGCCTTCCGACCGAAGGTCATCACAACTCTCACTCATCGGGCCGACACCATTTCCAAAACACTGGCACAAGGTCACCCACTCACACATCAAGGAAATAATTTATGTGGCTAATCAACGAGAGCTCAAGATTTGGCATGTCAATATACCATGACAACGGACATCTTGATAGTTATACACTCTGTAGAGGTTGGTACACTTTATCCACAAGTTATGCACTCTTTATAAGTAAGTACATAACACGTCCACCTGAAAGTGCATCTATGCCCCTAATTATGGTTTTGAGTGATTGACGTCAATATAATTAAAAAGGACTAATGTTTCAAATGAGCTTGTACGTAGTTTATATTTAAAATTCAATTGAGAAACATAAAAAGGAAGTGACCAAGAGCTTTCATATTTATAAGATTTGAAAATGGTCAAATTATGCTCAAGATCAAGATGTGAAGCTTCTTATTTATGTCTTGAGTATAGGAAACACCGTACTATCAAGAGGGATACACAAGTACGAAAAGCGTGAGAATTCAAGTGCTCAAAATTCCATCTCCAAGTCAAAAATCAATTTTCCACTTCCTAGGAGTCGAACAATGTCCGAGTCACTTTGACATTTAAGTCGGACTCCGGAGACTTGCCACTTCATGAAAATCGAGAGGAGTCGGACATTATCCGACTCACTCGTATGTTGGAGTTCGACTCCAGAGAGTTGCACCTCCGAGGAGTCGGATATATCCTACTTTTGTCCGACTCTAGAAATGTCCGACCCCCTCGGACATTCCACTCGGACTCCGGAGAGAGTGCACTCCTTCGGAAACCCTAGGAGTCGGACAATGTCCGACTCGTTGTGTACTCGGACATATCCGACTTATGTCGATTTCTCGATCGGACTCCGGAGCAAAACACATTGTCGAGTCGGACTATGTCCGACTCAATCGGACAAAGTATATTAAATTATAATAGAATTCATATTTTTTGAATAAGATGAATGATCAGATGTGACATTTAGAAGTTTATAAATGCTTACTAGTAGTATTTTAGGATGGAGGGAGTATATATTCATCCATAGTGGCTGCTATGTGAACATTGTTTACAGCGAAAAAAAAAACAAAGAGGGAAACTTGAGTAGATAGAGACTTTTTCCCTCTATACATAAAAAGAGTGCAATGGCCAATGGCAGTTGCAATTACTTGGATCAAAACTCTCGAAAGGTGTAGGGTTGTAATTAGTAGCACAAGGTATTTTCCCTAAGTATTATTGTAAGGGACCATCGTGCGTAATGTTAGAATAAAGAGAAGAGACGAGCTATGGTGGAGGATGACCTAGCTAGAGAAGTGCCCCAAAAACAATAATCTGCACCACGCTGCAGTGTTCTGAGCAAAAAATAGTTAAGATCAAAGCTGAAAACTGACCTTACCAACCATACTTCCACATTATCTACGGTGCTATAGTTTCTCAACAATAAGTTGTATGTTTTCTCATGGGAAAGAAATTTACAAAAAGAAAAGTTTTCTCATGGGAAACAAATTTACAAAAAGAAAAGGAAGAGGAGATGGCATGATATGCCATAGAATAAATTATTATTTGCACACAAAATTCTGTAATGTGTCCGGAATGACATTTCTTTTGCAATTCCAACAACTTTGACTTGATTTCAGGCTAGTCTCAGTGGGGTTTCATCCATATTAAATGAGGTGTCACATAAGAAAAAGAGATTATGTGGCATAACAATCAATATGAAACTGGGCATGAAATAATTGCATACTCCCTCCGTGTTGAAAGTGATGTCACAATTGACTTTTTTAATTACGTTTGACCGTTCGTCTTGTTTTAAAAAATTAAAACTTGTGATACATTATATTTTATTATGATTTATTTTATCACTTAAGAAATTTGTAACATAACTTATTACTTTACACATTTAGACTAATATTTTGAATAAGATGAATCGTCAAACGTAACACAAAAAGTCAATAGTAACATCAATTTTAGAACAGAGTAGTATGATCTTTCTAACCGAAGAATATCTCATGTATAGTTAATACTCAAATTGAATATGAACCAATGAATGTGAATATAGTCATAGGGGCAATGCAACGTACTATTGTTGTAACTTCGGTGTCAATTTTTTTAAGCAACAAAGGTATAGCGATCCATGAATACTCCTGTTGTGAAAACAATAGTATCTGGGATGACAGTAAGATTCTGAATGTCACATGAAATCCATTGGGTATCTTATTGTACATAACATGCAAACTGGAAGGATTTCGATGGCCTTGTATTCCCTAAAACAAATAAAGCAAGTTTGGAACTTGGACTTTGACTAGTACTGTTGCATCCAGCGCATTATCCATTTCAACGGTATGCTATACCTCAGTTAAAAGAACATCTGGGATCATTGGTAGCTTCTGCATTTTTTGCTATCTATTTCTTCTCTGGCACATAAAGCCACTTCTTGAGATAAGTTCTTCATCTTGATGTTCATAAATGAAGGAGAAACTTGGATCTATGAAGCTATAAGGCACAAGGCATGTTGCAGCGGTTGAGTCTCCATAAACTGGAAGACACAACTTACACCTATACACACCTGTCTCATCGCTCAAGTTTGCTCATCAGATCTTCAAGTCGTGGCAGTTCTTGCAAAATGTCATTCCAGTTTGGCATGCCCTATAACAAAAATCAATGTACACAGTTAGTTGTTATTGCCTTTCACCATTAAGGTAAATTAGTTTCAGTGTCATTTGTACCTCTTTGTCCATTTAAATATATTTCTCATTCATCAATAAATATTTCCATGCATGAAAATGAAACACAAAGGAGAGATAAAAATTACTCGTCCAGATCTTCTAACACGACCATCCAGGCGGAGGATGATATAGACATCTTCCCCAGGAGTAACACCTTCAGACTCTTGCTGGTCATATATCCAACTAATCCATGGTGAAAGCATGCAATAAATCCTCCGGCATAAGAAATTCAAGGAATCAACATTTTCAAATGATGGAAAATTGAATTTGAACATCTATAACCATGGTAACAATAACTAAAAGCACAGAGGTACTGGCGCAATCTTCCCAAGATAAAGGATATAATGTTGAGGTTCAAAGGCAGTAAAGCTAGTTGGAACTTAAAAGTCTTGAGACAAATGCATATTATAGGTTATAACAGTGTCAAACTCTTCCAACAGCAGAAAAGTTTGTTCTATTTTCTCAAGTTCCACAAGCATGTACATGAACCTGGAGATCTAGAAGCTATTACAATACATCTGTACCAGCATGGAAGGCGCAACAAGGGAATAACTAGTTGGTCAATTAGTTGTCATTTCTTTGGATTCTTAGTGGTTAAGATAGAGAGATTATTAGTCAAGTTCGTTAAACATGAATTTATGTAATGAGCATTTGTCAATTCAGTTGAGGTTAAGAAAAGAGCAAATAGTCAATACTCAAAGCCTCCAAGGGACAACAATTTTGCCTTTGCAATTTTTTCATTTACTAAACGAATTCCACATCACAACTGCAGCTACAACATCTGAAAGAGAAAGCAGGGAAACCGGAATTTTGCTATATTCTACCATTATGCCTAGAAAATAGCTAACACAATTAGCAGTAATGGGAAATATGGATTGCCTCAAAAGAAGGAATGATAGGAATTTTCGGTCATTGTAGTTTGGATCATATGTTTATCTGCTTGTGCACTAGTTTTCATTATTTTGTTTGTTTATATATAAAAAATATATTCCCTGTCATGCGAGGTTGCTATGCCTTTCATTTACCTATTTAAAAAGTTCTCCTATGCAAAAACAGGGAAATGTTCTCAAATACAGTTTTCAAACAAAATGCATACACATGAACGGGAAAGGAAAAGGAAACACACCTTTCCCACTGTTCAGGTGACACAATATCGGCCTTAAACCGAACTTCAGCTTTCAATCGTGATTTAGCTGCAATGGACTCAGTACGCTTTTCAAAGTCACTCTGTCAACAGCAGTGTTTCTGAACTATCAAAGAGATAAAATGGCAGAGGGTTTTCATGAAACATACAAACTAGAAAGGAGGTTGGCTTTATGAGCCAATATGCTACCTGAACTGAAGGAACTGATGCAGCAGGCCTTGTGCCAAATCCTTTTGGTTTCATTTGGGTTTTCTGAGATGCACCAAAGATCACAGGAATTAGAAGAACACCTCGTTTGAGAAGTTCCGTCTGGTACCTCTCAGCTCTTTGCATTGCTCGAGTAACAGATGCTTTTGAGCCTGCCAATATAACCTAAGAAATGTCTCAAATAACAATTCATAGAATATTTTTTTGCAAGTAAATGAGAAAAGAAATGAACTCCACTAAACATTTAAACATAGAAGCAGGGCATTAAAGAAAGAAAATTATACTAACTGGCCTATTAATGTCCCGAAGCTGAACAAGCTCAATAATGCGATTGGTCGACAGGCGCACAGGTAATCTTGACAGGGTTTCATTTCGAGAAATCTGTGTGATCTGCTTCTCTTCTTTCTTGTTTTCCCAAAAGTACAAAGCCACTAGCACAACAATACCTGCAGTGCGCTGATTCAAAAGTTTGATTATTTTTTGTCTATTGAGAGAGAGAGAGGGAGAGAGAGAGAGCATAAACAAATCATCAGAATTTCAGATATTAGGTATTTGTGTTGAGGAACCCCCATAATCAATGTGAAAAAAGGGAACAATCGTGTCATTGCTCTGACTTCGTAATTCAACTGCAAAAGACAAAACTGGAAGAAGACAAGGAAAATACTTTGAGATCTGAAAAAGACAAAAATGCCCAGTAATGTCATAAACCACTCCCTCCCAAAGGAAATATTGCTTAATGAATTGGAATTCAAAGCAATTTAGCCACTTAGGGATAGAACAATGATTTGCGCTTCCTATAGACATTTGGCTACATCTAATTAGTGGTGAAAATGGACGTATCTCACAAAGGGTGAAGCCCGTTAAAGGGATAGACATTAGCTTAGCAACCGCTAGGCCTTAAGCAAAACTATGGGAAACAGTCCTAAGTGAGGAATAGTAGATATAAAAAACCATACACAAAAACCTTTTTATTATTGTTAATTCTATTATATATCAGAAAACTGTGTTGCATGATAAGGTGTAATGAAAAAATGCAATAACAATAACTGGTTAACTCTATGCAATACTTGATCTGACATGCTAATGTACCTCCAATGTTGATGGCAGCATTCCCGGCAGTTTCTAGAAGATCAGGAGCACCCTCACCTCCTTGAATTGCCAATATAAGTCGAGGAATGGTAAAGAATGTCGAAATTCCAGCTGCGGCAGTTAATGCGACATAAAAGAATCTTCTGACACCTCGAAAGGGTGCTTGCACTTCACTAATGAGTTTCAGATCTCTCCGGAAACCAGAACCAATATCTTCTCCACCAAGTAAAGCCTGAGACGAAATTAGAAGATAAATAAGATTATATTACAGTAAAATGTCCTTTGAATCAACTTCATGCCTTCAACTATGATGCACAAATTACTTCCTTTGTTAGTGTATCGCAAAGCAGTTTAGCAGAAAGCCACAAACCTCTTCTTGAAGTTCCTTAAATTCTGGTGATGCCCTGAAGGGCGCCAAGTCTGGATCATTAAGTATAGTACCGAATTTCAGATTGTAATCTCGCAAAGCTGTCCTTAAACAATCTGCAGCTTTTCTGCTTTCTTCTCTGGTTCAAACATATGCAGAAATTATATGAAGAATAAAATATTAAATCTTAGACACTTCATGCAGTCCAAATACAGGATGTCACCAACGTGCTTATGACAAGGCCAAATAAGCATGGTGTATGCATAATGAAAAGTCAAAGTACAACATCTCCAAGGAGTCCTCACCTATACGCATGGCAGCATGCCTTGTTGTACAACGCTGCTTGGGCTTCAATGGGTTTTGGATTCAGCTCTAATGCATTGTCAAATTGTTCAAGTGCATCCCTCACCTATGACATGTGAAAAATAAATCACAACAGGATGTAGACAATCGGTATAAATAGATGGTTCTCCAGTTACATGACAACTTTTGTTCCTTAAAAAATAAATGACATGACAAACATTAAGTCATAAAAAGTTTGCTCAAACACACACACCCGATAGAATGAGATTAGCTCAGAAACGAATAATGGAATATTTAAGACACTTTAGAACCACAACCACGACATTTCTCTCCTTGGTCATTACAAGATTATTAATTCTAGATTGAGATTTAGTGCTCAAGCAGGTAAATATAATCCTCTCACGGTAAAAGCTCATGTATTTTGGGGAGCATCACACCCAACCTGAGGATTTCTTCCCAAGTTCACACAAATTGCACTAATTCTTGTGGCCAAGCTGAAAACTACATTGATATTATACCCTTCCAGAAACTTACCTACAATCGGTCCAATCCCAACTCAAGGTGAGCATAGAGGCAATGGATAACACACCCTGTTTAATTCAACACTGGTGTAGCCTGGTTAAACTAACTAGCAAGTAGCAACACGCTGGAACTGACTGATACATCGCAAGAGGAGCCTCGAGGCCGCCTTCGCTTACATACCCTGCCCTTGGCGAAGAGTTCAAGGCCGAGGTTGACGCACGACTCGGCCGTAGGCGTGGGTGGCATCTTAGCCTCCTTCTCCGGAGACGGCGGGGGAGAAGGGGACGACGAGGCGTTGGAGCGGAGCACATGGCGGCTGCAGGCTAGGGGGAGGGAAGATACGGACAGAAGAGTTCGGACGGTAGGGCTGGGGTTCGTAATGCCTCTGCCGCTGCCGCCGCCAGGAAGGAGGGAGAGGAGGGGTCGGAGAGCCGAGGCGGCGGCCGCCATTGCGGTTCGGAAGGAAGGATGGGGTGGTCGTTTTTCTCGTTATCCTGATGGAACCATTTCTGTGTGTGACTGGTTGGTGGGAAAAAATTTAGTGCAAAAGCAACATTCAGTGCAATGGTGCAAACTAAGTCCGTCATCCGTCAGATCAAACCATCTATGATTTTGGGCCCCTATCGTTTTAGTAACATATATGCTAGAGCCCTTGGTTTTTATAAATAGCACGCAGCTTTACTGTTTTTACAGATTAAAACAAAACAAATGTTTTTCTGAATAAAAGTCAATTCTTCTTTTGTCTAGGTTGCAAAATAAACCATATTTGTTTATTTGAAATAACATATTATAGTGTATGTTCCTGTCTCACAAAATGTATTTATTTATTTTATTTTATTGAAAATGTCTTTTTGTAGTTTACACCCTAGATCTTCAAATACTTATATCTTTTTGCTTGTAACTCCAATTTTAGTGATTCTTGTGCTCACGCAATCGTAGCGACTAGTATTAGTACCGTTCTTATAGTCATTAGGTATTGTTTGATGTGCGGTTTCTTATTTTGCTTGTATGTGCGTGTTTGCATGTTTGTATCGGTGTGACATTAAATAGAAGAACGTGCAATTTGAAGATCTACATGAGCAAGAGTTGAAGATTGAGCAGATAGCAAGGGGAAACATGCAATTGTCCTTGATACACATCGCGCCTACATTCTTTACTATTTGAATTTACATTTCATGCATTGCAATTTAATTTGAATCCTATGGTGTCATATCATGTTCCATACTATTATCTTGTTGTCTTGGTTTTGGTGTAGTGTTCTAGTATTGGGTATGTCTTTCTTAGATTGCTTGATAATGGAGGTTACAACTGAATTTAATGCCAATCTTGACTAATTATCCACTTGAACATAATGATCATGAGCCGGTAATGCTTTTCAAGCAACATGGAACTTAGGTGATCCCGGTAGGAGGATTGTTGATGATGGTGCTCGGTGCACACTGTTAGTTGTGATGGTACCTGTTTGGGATCATAAGGAGCGGTTCTTGGAGTGGCAACCCGAGCACTTCCGCACAAAGCACAGGGCTGATAATGGGTAGGCGGGGTCAAGTATCAAGATCACTTCCCGGTTCTACGAGCGTCGAGGAAGGGTGAGGGAAGAAGGTCTTCTAGATTCGAGCAAGGGAAGGAATACTTGAAGCCACGAGCGCAAGAGGGGGCCTCCGGGATGATGTGTCACTTACGGCGGTGAAACCTTAGCGTGGGCGTTCTACAAGTCGAGAAGTCCTTTAAAAGATCTTACGGTGATCTCCTAGCCACACACCTTAGGTAGTATGTTTGTGCTTGGCCGGCATGGTGGAATGGAGACTTTAGTCCACCCGGCAACAGGAGATGGAATCACCGACCTGTGGGTAAAGTTATGCCACCTCTATAGAGTGTAAAATTGTTATAACAGCTCGTGTTCATAGTCACGAGCGGCCCGGATCCTCACTCGAACTAGGTGGGTTTTGGATGGGTGGTTTTAGGGTGGAGTAACCCATACGATGCTACGGGTGGGGTAACCTGTAGTGTGGTTTGCTGCAAGTGGGATAGTTTGTAGTGGTTGACGAGGTGGGATAACCTCGTTGGATCATTTCATATAGTAAATAGGTTGTTTTAAATAATTTGACTAGTGTAGGTGCTTTCTATTGCAAACCATACGGTAGCCTTCTTTTCATTCACTTACATGTCATTTATTTTCCCCCACTTGTTGAGTACTACATGTACTCACCCTTGCTATTTCCCTTCTACTACAATAAACTTGCTGCTCGGAAGATGGAGAAAGTTTGGACTACACCACCGATGAGGAAGGTCTAGGTGTGCGAGCCCTCGATCGATTGCCTCGTGGTTTATGGAGTTTTCCGCTAGCGTATATTTTATTATGTCCTTTGAGACAATATTATTTGAAGTTATTTGATTTAATAAAGACATTGTTCATTTATCACATTATTTGTCTTATGTGCGTGAATACTTGTTCTTGGGCACGCATACGGATGCATTCGATTTTGGTCGTTAAAACCATGTGTGACAGACGGGAGAAATGTAAGGCTACCGTAAGATATGGTGGGGTCACCGTAAGGTGCGACGTTCTAGAACGAGATCCGATCGATAGTGAGTCAATTCTAGAACTTGAAATCGGGAGAGGTCAAAGCCAAGGGTACTTAAAGTACGGTGGGGTCATCATATATGATACGGTGTTCCGGAATTGAGCTCTACCAGAGAGCATGTAAACTCTAGAGTGAGATGTGATGGCCACCATAAGATACGGTAGGATAACACTAAGGTACGGTGTTCTAGAATGGAGTTAGATTAACTCTAAGCCAAGTTAGGGACTTGGTTGCCATCGTAATGTACGATGGGGTCACCGTATGATACAGGTGTTCTAGAATAGAGCGACTCCAGAGACAAGGAACTCTCTTGGGGGATCACCAATGTCCACGATGAAGGTACAATGTTCTAGAACAGTGTTGGATTGATCGTGAGGCAAGTCAAAGACTTGGCTGCCATCGTAAGGTACGATGAGTTCACCGTATGATACGATGTTCTAGAATAGAGCGACACCAGAGACAAGGAACTCTCTAGTGGGTTTCACCAGGGTCATCGTAAGGGACGGTGAACACGGCGGCCTAGCCATTCCAAGGGCTAGTCCGGAAGTTTGAATCTTCCTAGTCGAAGTACGTATGATATGGTGTATGGGGATCGTATCTTACGATGGGATAATGTTTCAAAGGGAAACTTTATCCAATGGCTAGTTGGGACATGTAAGCTTATATATAGCCATTTTGTAGCTCGTGGAGAGCTCTCTTGGCCATTTCTAAAAGTGGGGATGACCAGTAAGAGCCAAGAGGAGCCGAGGAAGGCATTAGGGGCAAATTTGGAGATCCTAGCTAGTGTTTGAGAGAGATCGTAGAGGATGGTTTAGGCCGTTACTCTTGGGATATGGGATGGCCTTGACCGGTTAGGAGTCGCTGTTGAGCACTCTACAAAAGATGTGGAGGTCTTCATAAGTTTGTGAGAGGTGGGGGCTCTCCTCTAGAAGTAGCATCAATAGTGAGCACTCGTATTTCGGCTCGAGGAGCACGATACAAGGCGTTGGATGGATGAGTAGAACAAGTACTTGGGGGAGGTGAGGTTTTGCCTTGGAGGGCAGCGGCTACGCGTCGGTGAGTTCACGAGGAAGAATGAAGCGAGATCATGAGCAAAGACTCCACTTCAACGAGTGGCAAGGGAGCTCGTGACTCCGGCGGGAGTAGGCTCAACGAGGAGAGGGGGAGGCGCCATCCTTCGCGACCTTGGGCTAAAAATTCATGAGCATTTTCTAAACTCCATCTTTACTTTCTGCCTTCAATTCTGCACTTGTGTGAAAGTGGAGTTAGGGTGAATTGTGGCTTGCTTGCTTGTTGCTTGAAATATCATTTCTAATCCCGATAATTCATATGAAACGAAAATGAAATTGAGAGGGGTTGGGTTGAGTTTTTTTTTTGAGAATCAAGAAGCGTGGAGTTGATAGAGTGGCCTAGAGTTTGTCGTGCCGGGCCGGGCAAAGTCCATTCCTTCAAGTAAGAAGTGTTGACCCACGAAACCGATGCTCGGGCAAAACCCTACTTCGACAAAGCATAAAGGCTCTCGCCCCTCTCCTACCCTCTCCTCTTGGCGATAGAACGAAGTGGAAGGGTTGACTAGACCGAGGCATGTGGCGGCCGGTGGAGAACGAGATCTCCGACGCCCTAGCTCGATCTCCTAGCCATGGCGAGGACCATTTCCTCACGCTTATTAGCTTCACCCTCTTCACTCGTTGTTTTCTTATTATCGGCGGCTCCTCGATTTGTATTATAGATAGAATGATTCAGAGACCGGTTGGCTTTGTTTGTATGCATGAATGATGCATAATGCTTTACCACAATAAATAAGACGAGAAATTCATTGGCATGTTTTGTTACTTCATGTCCGTAATCCATGATGGCACGTGTCGACCTGTATTTTCATAATTAATAGGTGGTAGGACCGCATGCAAAGTCCTTTGAACATATCGACATTTTAAATTTTGCAAAGTTGTACTTGGCGAGTGTTTTCGACATATTGGTCCCTTAACATTTAGATCATGTTTTTGTTATTCCATCAGTTATGACTCCACTTTTGTAATTTAATGCTGAACATGCAAGGGGATCGAAGAAGCATCTTAAAAGGCTTAATGCACCAAAGCACCGGATGCTTGGACAAGCTCGGTGGGGATTTTCTCAGTTTATCATATAATCTTCTTATGCTAGAAATGCCCTACAACTTCCGATGTGTTCTCTGCTGGTTAGTATTATAATACCTGGTGATTTTTGTCGTTGTACCAGGCTCCCAAGCCTTCATCCGGACCTCACAAGTCTAGGGAGTGCTTGCCCCTCGTTCCGACCATCAAAAAAGCTTAAATATGCACTAACATATCGTGAGGTGATCTCCATCCCGATGAATGCCATGTATTGATTGATGGGCAGTTTTAGAATAGACAAGGCATACTCGTCGAGTCTTAAACTCGGCACTATAACTACCCGGTCTCTCACGAGCGTGGAATTCGATGGTGCAACACACGAAACACACATGAACACGAGATTTTAGACAGGTTCAAGCCTCTTGATGGAGAGTAATACCTCAGCGTCCTGTTTGTTATGTATTGCCCTTAGCAGATTGCTAATTGTGAGTTGTCCGAGAGAGTTTTCGGGGTCCCCGCTCCGCCTTATATATCCGGGAAGCTAGGGTTACATGTAGAGTCCTAGTCGATTACATGAATTACATACTCCGAGGCTCTATTTTCAAGCTTTCGTTATTGATTCAGAGTCCTAATAGACTAATATCGCTCCTTGACTTGTCAATCAAGTCATCATACATCGGTCTTCATGTCCGCCTTATTTCCATACCGGTATATGGAACCTTCTGCTATCTCATACTCGGTCGGGTACCACTCGTGGGCCCTCTCCACTAGTCTTATCTTCATTGATACGCCACCATATCTCTAATTATCCATTCCTTTGACGATTGTATACCCATAAGGTAAGTATATGACAGCAGCCCCGAGTAATTTCTGATTTGACCTTGAATAAGACCGACCAGTCTTCCGCATGTTGGTCTAATTCCAGTGTGAAATTAAAAAGAACTCCAATCTTCTCGTAATACTTCTTGTCCCTTCAAGATGACTTCAAAAAGCCAAAAAAATAGTATTTTATCCTCCATACTACCTAATTAGGCATATGAAAATTCATGTATACTTCCTGCAATCTTTACGGACCGCCCTCAAAATATGGTGCACCGGTCAGGTGCACCCAATTGGGTATAGCCCCCGACTCTTGTATCATTTGAACTCCTTTCAAATAATGCAATAGTCCAATACTTTATTCTTCATTATTTTCTTCATCCTCTATAGACCACTACTTTCATTCTCCTTGATTTTCTACTTCCTACGATCTTGACAGACCGCTCTTGAGCGTGGTGCACCAATCAGGTGCACCTAATTAGGTATAGGCCCCGACTCTTATATCATTTGAATATTGCAAATAATGCAAGAGTCCTTTTTAGGGAATTTTGCTATGTTCAATTCTGTAAAATTATAACTCATATCAACTGAATTCCATTAAGCGCGTATTTCGATCGGTCAACCCGGTCTTAACGTCACAATTTCCTGTATTTCACATCTTTATATCAGACTATTCAAAACAATCTTGCTTAGTCATATTGAATTAAGAGCAAACAATTCTGGTTGATTAGACCAGTTTTTTCCATTTTCTCACATCGACTCGAGTCTCCAAGGCCTATAATCGCCGAATGATTAAGATCCAAACCTAAGATCAGAATGATTAAGATCCAAAGCCTAAGGCATCCATTTTCATGAAATTCAGTTAGGCAAAACCTAATCGTCTTTGATCTAACTTTATCATATCTCCAAATGATTCACTTTGGGGCTTATACTAACCCAACAACTGAAAATTTCATATTTCGGATCGCCTCACTTTCGCAAAAGAGTCCCCCGTGATTACATTAATCACGTTCATCGATTCCTTATGATCGTTAGGTCATAATTACATAACTCGGGTCTTAAATGAATAAATCACCCACGTAAAACTCATTGGGCCATAAAAAACGGCCCAGTAACTTTGAGCCCCGAGCCCAACTTGGGTATCTATAAAAGATACGAAGGGTCGACCTAGGTCAAACCCGTTCCCAAATCACCATAACGCGCCCGCAATGTCTCCTTGTTCTTCGGACATTGCGATCTTAGTTCTTGCATCCATCCTTTCCAAAAAGTCAATTCCCATTTTCTCTTTCGATCTTCAAGATGGGCAAGAAGAAAACTTCCACCAATCCTTCCTCCTCATCCACCATCCCTCGTGATCAACTCCCTTCGGTGCTCAAGAACCGAGAGATAGCAACATCACGTAAGCAAACCTCGAGGAGATGGTTCGTGACGGAATTCTTCCGCCCAAACCCATACTCAACTAGGCTGCTCCTATGCCCGGTGAAGTCCCATGGGGAATCGATGATTCCCAAGCAACTAGTAGTTAAATCCGTCGTTCTCGCGATCGTGATCTTCCTCGCCGCTCTTTCTTCCACGGCATGCTTTTCTTTTATGGGTGGGAATTAGTGAATCTAAATCCCAACTCTATCCTCTAAATAGCTTTCTTTATTCATCTTTGTGAAGCTTTTCTGGGCATCCGCCCCCATTTCAACCTCCTCCGCTATATATTTCAAATCCGCCCACTCCAATCTACCAACAACCGCTACGCCGTTGGTGGAGATGGGATTCAAAGCTGGAGTGCCGAAGAATACTTCCCCCTTTCCCTCGGTAAGAGCATAGCCAATTGGAAACAAGAGTGGTTTATCTCGCGATAGCCCTCACCCTACTCTTCCTCCCTTTAGAGCCGGTGTAGTCGGAGAACTTCCTTCCCGGAATTCCAAAAACACTAGGGAAAATCTCAAACAGGATGAAGAGGTGATTGACTTGCCGGCCATGATCAAGTATCCGAAGGAAGTGAAAGGCGTCACATCCGAAACTATCCTTTGGAGTTTCATAGTCCCGGAGTTCAGCCAATCAAGAGGCAAGCCACACCTGGATGGTTGTTCAATGAGAACAATATCAATCCAATTGACGGAACAACCCTTTCCGGTCCGGATCGTCTAACCAACCGCTTGAAGAAGATGCTGCAATCCGGCTTTGACGATTCAGGATGCAAAGAGTAGGCTTGGCATTCAGCTCTTCCAATCCTCACAATCCCGTAAGTATCTTCTTTCTCACTTAATACCGGTATCCTAAATTCCTATATCTTTATGTTGCTATTCTCTTAATCATGTACGTTTATTCCGTGCGGACTTTGGAAAGATTCAAAAGCCACCCCTCTTCCAACAAAACGATCCATGGGGCAAAGATTATGAAGCAAATGCTCTCCCCAACCCTACGTTTACCAGTCCGCCAACTTCAACTCTTCCCCCAAAATATTCCGAGCCGATCTGCTCTTCCTCCGACCAGGCCATCAAAAAATATCTCAAGATCCGGGGTGCAATCCAAGCTCCCAACACGAGGAAACATTAGTCAACCTCAATCCCTAGTTCCCCGCCCATAGATACTCGTATAGAAGCCCGGAAGATTGAAGACCGGAAGAAAGAGCAGGAAGCGATCGAGAGGGATCGCCAAGCAGCTTGGGCCGCAGTTTAGGGATCATCAAGCGGAGGATCTCAAGGAGACCCACAGCTAACGGATTCCCTCGCCAATGTTCCCGAAAGTGCATCTAGTCCCTTAGTGGGTTTTAGTGAGCTGATTGACAAAACAATTAAAGGACTAATATGTCTATTGAGATGATGAGCAGGAATTTAATTGTGATATCATTATGAATCATCGTCTGCAAAGCACACGTATGGATATTATTTGTATGAGATCATGGACTCCATAAGATAGAAGATTTAAGTGTATGACAAACAAGTGAGGAAAAATGAGAAAGAGGAACATGTTGTGCAATCACATGTATATATGTGACTACCATATAACAAACAATGTGATGAAGACGTAGCACATGGATAATCAATGGTGAAAATATTATACTCTGTGTCACATGAAGAAAAATGAAGCTTGTTGGTATGTCTCACGTTGGACAATGAGAGTATCACCATGTCTATTGGTGACTTAATTCTTGGTTTCATATCAAGCAAGCAACATACATCACAACGAAACATCAATACAACCTAAAGATGAATATCAAGGGTGTGCTAATGGATGATGCAACGAAATGTGTCAATCTTGATGGTAAGTTTGATGAAGGATTTGCAAAGACTTGACTACGATGGACCACACATTGGAGAAGGGCAAGCAAGGGGCTTGGCGCCGATGAACCTTTGTGGTGGAGAAGAGCAAGTGGATGTTGAATCCGACGAATAAAAAAGGCCATGGAGGATTGTATGTTTCCTAGTGTCAATTATATGTGAATCAAGAAAGAAAAGATGACATGGATATAATATGGAGCTTTGTCTATTTGATGATATAATCCATGGTCATCAGCTCAAGGTGGATATGCTTGGATCTCTATTCGTGTTGACAACCCTAAGTTGAAGAAAAATTAATAAAGTGGCAAGTGACAAGTCTACAAGCTCAAGAAGTGAAAAATGTGTATTTGCTTTTAATCTTGAGTATAGGTTTCCCGTACTATCAAGGGGGATGCAGCATTAAGCTTCTACAATGTTCAAAGTGCTCAACATCCTAAGTGAGAAGCCATGAGAGGAAAACCCCGAAAACCAACCTCGTTAGTGTGCTTGACTGACAAAACGTCCGACCGGTTTTGGAAACAAGTCGGACCGGTTTTGTAAACCTAGGGTTTTACCTCGGCTTTGAGAGTAATAGTGTTCTAGACCTTTCATAGAACCTATACACAAAAGTTGGTGAGAAGAGATCAAATAGAAATGAGTGGAGTGCCATGTGAAGCTTAGTTGATGTGCTGGTCAAAACAGTCGACCGGTTGGTCGACCGGTTTGGATCGACACACCCAACGGCTAGTTTTCCGAAACAGTTTAAATAGCCTCCCTCCCCCTCTTTTGAGGGCTGCTGGTTCGAGGCCATCTCGGAACATCCTAAGGGCCATATTGAGCTCTCTCCAACACCTCTTTGTGAGACTTAAGTGATTTGGTGAAAATCTTTGGTTTGGGTTGAGAGATTTGAGCTTTTGTGAGCAATCCAAGCCCGGAGCACTTCGTGGCTGCGTTGAGCAATCTTGTGGCCTTTGTTACTCTTGGAGGTGAAGCCTCCTAGACGGCTAGGCGTTACCCACGAGCTCTTAAGTTGTGGTGAGCCAAGGGTCGGTTTGTGAAGGTTGTGATCTTGTCTCCGAAAAGAAAAGATCAAGCTAGTGGATCGGGGAAAGTGGTTGAAAGAGACCCGGCTTGGAGTTGGCGTTTGAGCAACTCAAGCTTCCTCAACGGAGACGTAGGATTCACGAGGTGAATCCGAACTTCGGCAAACAAACTCTTGTGTCATCTTTTCTCGTTTGCCTCTGTTATTTTATTTCTATCTCATATTGTGCTTCCGCTTCGATCTACTTGGTTGTGCTTGTTTGTGATGTGTAGGGACTAAGTGTGACTGCAAGAAACATCTATTGAGGCACTACTTCGAGTATTGGTTTGAGATAGATACAAGAGCAAGTTTTCCTGCATTTCCGACAAAAAAAAACTGGTCCGACCGATTTTGGTGCTGATATCTCGTTTTAAGTTGTAATTTGCGGGATTCGCCTATTCACCCCCGCCCTCTAGGCGATATCAAGGTCCTTTCAATTGGTATCGAGCCTAATCTCCTAATTAGGTTTAACCGCTTGGAGAGACGACGATGTCGCATTCTTGGGTCTTCACACCTTTAATTGAGGTACCTCGTTTTCATGGAGCAAACTTTTCTCTATGGAAAACTCTCATGTCTTCGTACCTTCATGAAATGAGCTCTCAAATTTGGTGGATCGTAGATATAGGCTTTTCTTATGCCTTAGAGAGATTCTCTCTAACTAGTGCGCAAAAGAAGTGCTTATATCTCGAAGCTCGTGCATATCATACTTTGTCTAGTGCTTTGAGTGCGAAGTGGACAACATGATCTTTGAGAAGCACGACCCCCTAAAGACTCGCTCACTTATTTTGGAAGGCACTTGAGGAAACATATGGCTCAAGTGATCAAATGGAGTTATTGTTAGAACGTGAGTCCGAGCTCACGACTACATCAATGATCTCAAATGAGCGCCATCAACCAAGTGAAGAGTCAACCTCCCGGAGCAGTTCACTCTCATCCAAGAGTCATGATTCATGTGGCATGGATGAAAAACATGAGAGTGGACATGATGAAGCCGACTTCATATCTCGACAACATAAGTAAAAGAGACTTGGTCAAAGTCATGCAGCTCGTGGTGAGGATTCAAGAGCAAGGAAAGCAGCTAGAGAAGCAAGAAGACTTTCTCATTGACAAGATGGAAGAGCTCAAGTCTCTACATGAAGAACATGAGAAACTCAACAACTCGCATACCTCCTTGATCGATAAACATGAGAAACTAGAAAAGGAGTATACTTGTGCTATTAATGCTTCTTCTTGTGCTTTAGCTCTATGGAAAGAAAATGAGGATCTCAATGACCAGCTTGAAGTGCTCACTAGCAAATATATGACGGTGCAAAAAGATCATAAAGAGCTTATGTGCTCTCATAAAATACTCCAAGACTCACATACTATGCTACAAGTGGCTCATGAGGTTGTGGTAACATCGGTAAAGCATTCTCAACCTCTCATAAAAAATGCACATGCTCACAAAAGTTAATTAAATTTAGTTGTGCTAACTCTTGTTGCTCTCAAGACCAACATTCAAATGTCGAGCAAATTATTATAGAATCTTGTGATGACTTCATAGCAAAAGAGAATGATGATCTCAAGCAAGAAGTCAAGAGGCTCAAGATGGAGCTAACAAAATTGAAGGGCAAACACCAAGTGCAACCTTCTCAAGATAACCGTGAAAACATGGTGAAGAAGTTTGAGAAGGGATCAACCGTCACAAGGTCAAGCTCTCTTCAAGAAAATCACAAGTTGATCAAGAATTTGAAGCAAGAAAGAAGAAATATAAATCTTGATCATGTGAAGTGCTTCAAGTGCTTGGACATGGGTCATTATGCTTCCAAGTGTTCATCCAAGCTTGACAATGAAGATTCAAAGCAATCAAGAAGAACTAGAAGATCTACCAAGACAAGAGTTTGCTATGGATGCAAGAAAAGGGGGCACATGATTGCAAACCGCACTCGGAACCTGTTTCAGCGGACAAAACAAGCCGGATCGGTTTGGCAAACCGGTTAGACCGGTTTTGGGTGCTCCTACTAAAATCATCGGAGAAGTGGTCCGTAAGTGCAAGAAGTCAAACATAAGTGAATCATCCAAGAATAGTCGAAAAAGGGAGAACATGAAGTGATCAACAAGATAAAAAGGCGGAAGTGTTATACTTGATGAGATAAAGGACATCTTAGCATAAATTGTCCGAAAGGTAATATGTCCAAGGTAACAGCTTGTCAATTCTGTTCAAAATAATCTAAAAAGGGCAACTAATGGTGCTAGCACTAAAATGATGACTAGTTCATCATTTGTTAATGCAAATGCCATCCGGGTGCCTAAATCATTGTTGACTAACCTACATGGACCCAAGATGTCTTGGGTACCAAAAGAAGAATGATTCATCGCATGACTATACGTGCATTGGAGGCATGCAAAATAAAAGAAGACTTATTATCTCATGGTTCAAGCATAAAAGCAAATACATACACATTACCCAATGGCACCTTGAGAAGATATCGAGTTTGCAAACCTACTCTCGGTGAGTAAGAGTTCCTTTCCTTCTTGTCCTTGTGTTATCTTTACAAATTGAGGAGCAGTCCCTATCTATGCCATAAGATGCGCTTAATAGCTCTCTAGTAGAGCACATGCTTGTCAATCCACAGGTATGTACTAACCTCAAGATGCAATACATGTATGACATGTTAAAATGGGAAAGCATCTTCTAGATGATCGTCAAAACAAAGTGTGGAGCAGGCAAAACCAGCCTGACCGGTTTGGCATACCGGTCAGACCGGCTCGGTGAGTGACTAATTCCACTCGCAGGAAAGTCACTCAACAATGGGATTTCTCCTTTGAATGATCGGGGCATGAAAGTACACTTACAAAGGTGTAAGTATCACCGATCTTCTCGTTGTTGTTGCAAAGGTTTGCAATATGACCAAATTATGGAATAACCTCCTCATGACCCTTAATTGAATCAATTATGCCAAAAATGCAATTCAAATACGCTGGGCATATATTAAGGGGGAGTTTGCTCTATAATTTGTGTCTTTGGTACTAATGTGCTATATGAGTGCTTTTGTAGCCTTATGTGCAGGATTGTGCCTCACCATGGATTGTACATTCGTGGACTTCATATCATGCTTGAAAATGAGACAATTGTCAGTAATAAAGTCAAAAGTGGGTGATGACACAAGGGAATGACCATTCCTCGCCAAAGTGAAGAAGGACCGGCTATGAGCCAAGGTAAGTTCTCTTTTAAATTAAGTCTTGCTTTGTGCATCTAGGCCTTGCTCTGTGCTAGTACGTTTTGACATGTTACCGTCGTTCAAATGTCATCGTGGTTCGTCTATGATGAAGTTACCTATGGAATATTTGTTTGATGTCATCTCAACATTAAGCACATTTAAGGTGCTCACTCATGTAATGAGTTCAATATGGACAAGTGACATGAGCCAAATATTCTATAGAGTGGCTAAACTTGATTGGTACATGTTCTAGGTGCCACATGATAGAAATTTTAAAAATGCAGTTTAAAATTGCTAGATTGTGTAGTTTTGCAAAAATTGTCGTTTGTTTTGGTCTTTGTGACCATGTTGATCCACTTGTGACTATTGTTCACTTTGATTGGTTGTTGGCTAGTCACAAGTGAATAGACGCTCTCTCAAGTCCCTTTATCTCAAAATTCCCTTTGCCATCTTGTCCTTGATAAAATTCCTCGAAAACCGTTATCCGATCAATCTGGCAAAGTCTCCACACAAAAGATCTTCTATAAGGGCCAAGAGGTCTAGTTTCTAAACCTTGGAGTCATTTGAGATAAACCAACTGGATCGTAAGAAGAGACCGGATAAACCAGGTGTTGGACGTAAGAAGTTGAGATTCTAGCATGTTGGATTTCCTGAAAACACATAGATCCGGAGAATCTCTTCACAAAAATTTCTCAAGAAAGGGTAAGAGGTTTTTCAATCAACTAGACCTAGGCTGAATGGAACAAGTTGAAATGTTAAGATGTCACCGGTTCTGCTGCTAAAAGGTGAAAAGACTGTCATGTTAAAGAAGATGATCTTTCCGAGCAACCGACGAAAGCGGTCAAACCGGTATGACTAACTCGGTCGGACCGCTCTCTATCGATCAAAAGAATTATTTGACCCCTTTGACAGAATATCCTCCACGTAAGGGCAAGAAGCCTTCTATTCTAACCCTAGCATTTGAGCTAACCCGACCAGGACCAGTCAAAACGGTTTGGCGAACCGGTCGGACCGGTTTCGTCGGTTAACCGTAAAGTTACCCCTTCGATTGGATCGCTCTCTCCTCACTTTTTACCACTTGTTCCTGTTGACCTCCTCGTTGACGGTCCTTACGGTCCTTTTTTACCGTCAACTTTATGCACCTTTTGAAACCATATCCACCACCAAGAGTAGACATAGGGCTTTTATCTAACCATTTCCACAAGTCTTGGTGAATTTGTGAGTGCGAGTGCAATCCATATGAAAACGGGGACAAGTATGCATAAAACATGGGCTTCGCACTTGCCTAACTTTCCCCGACATAAAAGACAACTCTCTCAGCCCAAAATCCGGAGAAACGAGGCTCCAAATCTATCCCTAGCAAGCTGGACCAAGGAGGGAAGCAACATGGAGAGCCACCACGAAGAAGACCGGACCCAGTGGGGCCCGGCCCGGTTCGGCCGACTCGGGATTTGGGTTCGGCCGAACCGTGGTGGTGGCCCCACCGGCCCATCTTTCTCCGGCGGTTCACTACCGACGTCCGGAGGTCGGTTCCACCTGCATTAAATGCCACCGACGTCGGGAACCGCCTCCAAGTTGCCGACCTTCCAAGACTATAAATAAAGGGGCACCCCTACCTCTCTCAAGAAGGCAATTCAAGAGATCACAACACATTGACACCAAGAGGAATCCATCTAGCATTAGACTAGTCTCTAGGGCTGTAGAGGATTAGAGGGGGAGTTTAGTAGAGGAGAGGGTTGTCCTCTCTTTGTGAGGATTTAGCCCAATCTTGTACTTCGAGGATACTTGCTTATAATAGAAGTTCGTTCGTCGTTCGTTCATCGTTCTTCGTTCGTTCTTCGTTCGTTCATCGTGCATCTCATATTAAGTAAGTATCAAGGTTCACCTCAATAGAATTATCTTCTTTGTTCCTCATGCCTTATGATTGTACTAGTATGATGATCATGTGCTTTCTATGTGGTTATTGTCTAGTCATGATAGGTTGCTTCATGCTTCACATGCCTTCATTCATTCGTGTATGTCCTTACACTCGTTTCATGCATGATGAGGTGAGACATGCTTTGGCCAATGACTTGATGATCCGTAGGGTTAGAGTCATGTGTGACATGGCCCATAACTCGTCAATCCGTAGGGTTAGAGTTAGGCATGTCTCACCCATTTACTTGATGATCCGTAGGGTCGAGTCTTGCATGTTCCAAGCACTTGATCCGATTCGGCCGGTCAAGATTAAGTGTACTCTTTCGGGAGTTCAGTTTAGCAATGTGAGCATGGTGCTTAGATTGATAAACTGCTTTGGGTGTTTGGTTGTCCGCTCGAACAGGATAAGATCCGACGGTGAGGACTTAATTGCTTCACCGCCACGTGATCGTAGGACCGGCATAGGGATCTAATTGCCCTTGTGTCACGTGTCCTGGATGAAGGGTAACGGTAGGTGGTGACAGCCCTGCCGTGCCTAGTCCTCTTGTTCTATAGTAGATAGCCTTGATTGCCCGGTAGAAGGAATGCCCGTAGGTGGTGACAGCCCTGCTGGTTATCCCCTTGTTCCAGGATGACATAGAGCTTAGACTTGTATGTGTTGCATGAGCAGGAATATTAGAAGTACATAAGGACCCATCTCGGCTTTCTCCTTAACCCCGCTTAGCCTAGGCTTAGTTCTAGTGTTAGATTGGATTGCTCTGGTGGTGTTGTCACTACTACCCACTATCATTATTATCCTTACCCCTATTTAGGCTTTGGTACCTTATTAGTCATATGATTATGAACATTGCTATCTCGTAAACCACCGTCTTCCCCGTGGAAAATACGATACCCTTGAATACTCACGGGTGAAATGCTACAACGGTATTCTCCGTGCGCTTGCGGATTTATCGTGACCGTAAGAAATACCAACAAGCATTTACGGCGCCGTTGCTGGGAAGGCACTCGGTTGAAGAGTCACTAGCATTGTTTATAATTATATTTCTTTTAACTACCACTTGTCTAGATAGGTATACCTTTGCTTTGTTTTCTCTTTATGTGAAAACAGGGTAGTATACCATTGGCGTTGACTTATCGAGGCAATACACGAGAAAATCAAGTAACCTTGAGGCGATCGGAACCGCGAGTCATCCATCCTCAAGAATACTCTCGACGAGCAAGCCAGCTACATCCGCACCATCAAGCTCAATACCTATGGGTGGATTGCTTTCCCACGAACACTCCGCTGCCAATGTTAACCGTGTGGCAATTGGGCCACACGTCAACACTGGAAACGGAAACTTCAAGCCTACAGCCAGCCAAATCACCATGGTGCGAGGCCAATCCATTCCATGGACTGGCCAAGGAGGACGCAAAAGTTCATCTTCATAAATTCCTAAAAGCATGCAAAACCTTGTCCATCGAGGGAGTCAACCAGGATGTCATCCGACTCCGTCTGTTCCCCTATTCTCTTGCGGGGAAGTAAGACAATGGTTCTTTGCCAACCCAAGTATTTCGACTACTTGGGATGCTTGCTCTGAAGCGTTCCTCGATGAATACTCTCCAAGAGGCAAAACCTATGCCCTTCACGCACAAATTCCAGATTATTGGAGAGCACAGGAAGAATCCATTCCTGAAGCATGGGAGAAACTTCAAGATTATTTGACAAAATACCCTGCTCATGGAATGGACGATTGGACAATATTGATCGATTTTTACCACGGGTTGACACAACGATGCCGTGACTATCTTGATTCTCGTGTCGAAGGGGGCATCTTCTCACTTACCGCCGCAGAAGCAACAAAATTAGTTGAGAAGGTAGCTATCGGTGAAGGGTGGA
Organism: Chloris gayana; assembly: GCA_031894775.1. NCBI lineage: Eukaryota > Viridiplantae > Streptophyta > Magnoliopsida > Poales > Poaceae > Chloris > Chloris gayana. The sequence goes on along the minus strand of JAUNZO010001186.1, from coordinate 88,199 downwards.
GACCACGCTCTCAACAAAAAGAGAAGCCTTCCAACATCACCCTAGAAGGGAAGCAAAGAGGAAGAAGGCTTCGTACAAGCGCTTTGAAAAGACAATTACAGCCCCAACACGAGAAGTTGTCCGCATCCTCATCTCCGAGGATCAAGCACCAAGTCGCCACGGTAAATGTAATGGAGAGAAGTCTTGCTCATTGGACTTAAAACGATGATGCCCTTGCCAAAGGTAAATTGGTAGTTATCTCATATTTGATTTCCAATTCCACATGCATATTTCCTCAATCGCATTCATGCATCTCATTTGCATATTTAATTCTCCCTCGACATGCATTTCCATCGTTTGCATGTTTGAATCTTTCCAACTTTTGTTTGGGATTTTTCAAACCACAATGCGATTCTAGGTATTGGAAAATGAGTTGAGGCAACTTTTTATGGAAAATGTTTTGAGTAAAATTTTGGAGGAATTTTGGCGTAACTCCCTCTGGATTTTTCATATAGCCATCATAGGGTTGTCAACAAAATTGGACTTCAATTCATTATATTTGTTTCCAAAGTGCTTGGTGCCTTCACTTTCATTCCACTCAAGCATTCTTTCCCCCAAAATTCTTACTCTTGCATTTCCTGGGAATTTTCATTGTTTGCCCCAAGTTCAAGAAAAAGATTTTCTCTTCTCTCTTTGGTTTTCTTAGTTGCATAATCGGGGTCCTGCAATCCTCCAACTCTTCTTTTCACGAAAAAAAAATATATAAAAAAAAAAATTCTCAAGGAAAAATAATTTTTGAGACAAACCCTTTTAGGCTTTCCGTCTCGAATTTAAGAAAAAAATTTTCCTTTTCTTCTCTTCTCGTTTTTGTTCAATAAATTGAGTTGCGATAAAAAGACATCCTTGCAAAGGCAACCCACGGGAAATCCATTTGGTTTTCACTAACATAACCCGTGCTCGAGTTCGCTTTTTGTGTTCTTGCTCTTAAGTACAGCCAGGAAAAAAGGCGAATAATCAAGCTCATCGGCACGTTGAAGAAGGTGACAAGTTCAAACACAAGTCACCCCCGACGTGACACGCACTCGTCCCCCTCCATTGAGCTCATGCCTAAAGTGAGAAGGTTGGCATGAAGAGCCTCATGAAGATCCCATGGAGGAGGACTATGATGAAAACAACACGTCGAGACTCCTCTTCGACACCAACCTTGTCTTGGTGTGCAAAAAGAAGGTACAAGCCTGCAACTCCAATTCGAAATCCCTGCACAACGAAGGTATGCCACATTCTTTGCTAATAATTGGAAGCCCAAGGGTGATATGGTTTTTTATTCGTGTGGATGAGTATGACTCCCACCTACCTACCACATGATTTCCCATGCATCCTTGTAGTAGTTAGGCAATGGTACTACCCTCCAGTTCTTTCTTAGGGAGTATCACCCTTCATGCACACATCCTTGCTTTCTACTAGGCTTTCATAAGCATTGCTTGTCGGACTTTGAGCCTACAACTCTTGACCTTCACAAGCATGCTCTTTGGCAATGGATCATATCCCTTCTTGTGCTTGATGCATTGTTGGCTTGTCATGACTTGTGTTCCTCATAAGCAATCTTAGACATTTTTTGTATGAGGAATGAGCTTCGGATCCTCTTGCCTTGGTTAACAAATATCAAAATCTCCCCTATGCAATGCATGAATGGTTAGAACTTTCCAAGCAATTAGGACTTCTTGAGTGCACCTCGTTGTTCTATCATATCACCCCTCGACTTTGGACCTACACTGCTTCATGTTTCCATATCACTAAGACCCAAGTTGTTTTTACCAACGAGGATTATCTTGTCTATGGTCGCACTCAAACTTGGTCCACAGGACTTGCTTGTGCCTTTCTTCCTCGAGTCTGTACAAATGGGGTACGGTCATCTAACCCGGGACCTTGTTTGTATGTGCTCCGAGAGCTAACCATGCCTCTCCAAGTTGGAGGAAATTGCTTGCAGGAATAGTGTTTTTGGCAGGATTCTCGAGTGCGAGAGAACAAGTGTGGGGGAGATCTCTCAAGCCTCCATCACGCACATGTTCGAGATCTCCCCACCAAAACGCTGCACCAACATCAAGGCTACACTGCACAAAGCCTTCCACAATCACATTGGGTTCAACCCCAAATCAAGGGCCATGAGCAAAAGAACAAGTGTGGGGGAGGGAACCTCCCCCACAAAGGTAACTTGTATCGCAACTTGTATCCTTTTCCTTCCACCTTGAAAATATCAAAATAGAATAATTTTATTAAAAAAAAAAAAAAACACTATAGGTGCTTCTTCTCTTTCAAACTCATAAGGCACCTAGAGTTTAAATCAATAAATCTAGGCTCCCGGTCTTTAACCCGGTGAGAGTCCTCTTTGTCTTCGCTCTGTTTTTGTTGTTTGTTTTGAATAAATAAAGCAGGTTCAAGAACAAGTGTGGGGAAGATCTCTTGAGTTCTTCATCACGTACACATTCAAGATCTCCCCCACCAACACGATGCACAACCCGCACTGATCAATCCATAAGAAAGTGGAGCCCGGGACAAGGAAACAAATTTGGGTCGAACCTTTGTTTCGATCAAACATCCCATGGTCCACTTGGCCTCCACTTCACCTAAAGCGACGGTTTGCACAACCTCTCTAACTCCATCCCCCTCAATTCATGAGTTAAAACAACCTTTTGAGCCAATCACTAAAATTTAACTCAAGAATAAAATGAACGTTGTTGTTCCCTCGGTATACATGCTTCTAGTTGGTTGGCCTGCATACTCTTTATTCCTCACTTCGCACACCTGTTGCTTGTGAACACCAATATCATAGGAACCCATGTTTATCTAAGTTGTTGGTGAATGTGATATGGTTGGATGAGATGAATCTTGCTTCTTCTGCATAGAGTGCTTGGGTATTTAATTTGCCAAAAGTCTATAACTCTACGCTCCTCGATGATCTTATATTCCCACCGAGCCATATGTTGATCACATTGCAAAACTTACACACATATGCTGCTTGTCATTGCATTGAACTTTATCAAAATTGTGTGACCCTAGTGAGAAACTTGTCATACTCTCTTGATCAAGATCACGTACACTCCACCTCACATGCTAAACTTCTACACTGGAAGTTAAGCAATACCACCATCATACATCCACCAAAATAAGTACTCCACAAAAGCATTGTTACCTTTTTCTCTCTCTCTCTCAAGTTATCATAGGAGACATGGCTATGCAAAAGAAAGAATAATCCCTGCTCATACAAAAGTAGAGCATGATGAAAAAAAAAAAAAAGAGAAAAGAAAGAAAGGAAAAGAAAGAAAGAATCATAGCCATGTCCCTCTCGAACATTCAAAAAGTGAAAGAGAGAATGAACACAAAAAGGAGTACAATTTCCACCACCACACCACCCTCATACACACTTGCACATCTTGATCACGGTTGTATGACTTGCATTCTCCATGGATCCACTCTTTTGGTTCAGCAAAATATGTGATACAAGTATGCCTCTCTTTCATTCCCTACCAAGCTCCACATAAAGCCTTTTGTAGAAGTAGGATGAAAAGAGGAAAATCATGCCTTGGTGAGGAACCATAAACATTGAGCGATTTGAGAGTGATCATTTGAGGAGTATGAGCTATGTTTTTACTTTGAAAATCTATCACAAACCCGAGTTACTCAGCGAGAGGGAGTTATGATGACTTGAATCATGACCGTTCCATTCCTCAACCGCCCAAGATTACATGGTAGACACATCAAAGTTCACGGGTGCAGGTATGGCTTGGAATAATTTGTATGCTAGCATCATACCATGAGAAGTATGCTCCCGCTTATGCTCACTAGCTTTACTCGAGGACGAGCAAAGAACTAAGTGTGGGGGTCTTGTTGACGGTCCTTACGGTCCTTTTTACCGTCAACTTTATGCACCTTTTGAAACCATATCCACCACCAAGAGTAGACATAGGGCTTTTATCTAACCATTTCCACAAGTCTTGGTGAATTCGTGAGTGCAGGTGCAATCCATATGAAAACGGGGACAAGTATGCATAAAACATGGGCTTCGCACTTGCCTAACTTTCCCCGACATAAAAGACAACTCTCTCAGCCCAAAATCCGGAGAAACAGGCTCCAAATCTATCCCTAGCAACTGGACCAAGGAGGGAAGCAACACGGAGAGCCACCACGAAGAAGACCGGACCCGGTGGGGCCAGCCCGGTTCGGCCGACACTGGGATTTGGGTTCGGCGAACTGTGGTGGTGGCCCCACCGGCCCATCTTTCTCGGCGGTTCACTACCGACGTACGGAGGTCGGTTCCACCTGCATTAAATGCCACCGACGTCGGGAACCGCCTCCAAGTTGCCGACCTTCCAAGACTATAAATAAAGGGGCACCCCTACCTCTCTCAAGAATCCAATTCAAGAGATCACAACACATTGACACCAAGAGGAATCCATCTAGCATTAGACTAGTCTCTAGGCTGTAGAGGATTAGAGGGGAGTTTAGTAGAGGAGAGGGTTGTCCTCTCTTTGTGAGGATTTAGCCCAATCTTGTACTTCGAGGATACTTGCTTATAATAGAAGTTCGTTCGTCGTTCGTTCATCGTTCTTCGTTCGTTCTTCGTTCGTTCATCGTGCATCTCATATTAAGTAAGTATCAAGGTTCACCTCAATAGAATTATCTTCTTTGTTCCTCATGCCTTATGATTGTACTAGTATGATGATCATGTGCTTTCTATGTGGTTATTGTCTAGTCATGATAGGTTGCTTCATGCTTCACATGCCTTCATTCATTCGTGTATGTCCTTACACTCGTTTCATGCATGATGAGGTGAGACATGCTTTGGCCAATGACTTGATGATCCGTAGGGTTAGAGTCATGTGTGACATGGCCCATAACTCGTCAATCCGTAGGGTTAGAGTTAGGCATGTCTCACCCATTTACTTGATGATCCGTAGGGTCGAGTCTTGCATGTTCCGAGCACTTGATCCGATTCGGCCGGTCAAGATTAAGTGTACTCTTTCGGGAGTTCAGTTTAGCAATGTGAGCATGGTGCTTAGATTGATAAACTGCTTTGGGTGTTTGGTTGTCTGCTCGAACAGGATAAGATCCGACGGTGAGGACTTAATTGCTTCACCGCCACGTGATCGTAGGACCGGCATAGGGATCTAATTGCCCTTGTGTCACGTGTCCTGGATGAAGGGTAACGGTAGGTGGTGACAGCCCTGCCGTGCCTAGTCCTCTTGTTCTATAGTAGATAGCCTTGATTGCCTGGTAGAAGGAATGCCCGTAGGTGGTGACAGCCCTGCTGGTTATCCCCTTGTTCCGGGATGACATAGAGCTTAGACTTGTATGTGTTGCATGAGCAGGAATATTAGAAGTACATAAGGACCCATCTCGGCTTTCTCCTTAACCTCGCTTAGCCTAGGCTTAGTTCTAGTGTTAGATTGGATTGCTCCGGTGGTGTTGTCACTACTACCCACTATCATTATTATCCTTACCCCTATTTAGGCTTTGGTACCTTATTAGTCATATGATTATGAACATTGCTATCTCGTAAACCACCGCCTTCCCTGTGGAAAATACGATACCCTTGAATACTCACGGGTGAAATGCTACAACGGTATTCTCCGTGCGCTTGCGGATTTATCGTGACCGTAAGAAATACCAACACCTCCCTCCTTCATGGTTGGTGATTCTGTGGTGATCTCTTGATTCCTCCGTGGAATCTTCTTCCTCTTGCTTTGGAGAGGTGCTCCAAGACCGGCCAAACCGTGTCCAAGCATCGGCTCAATCGATTGGCTCTTTCCTTCTTCACCTCTCAAGGTATTGAAGAAGTTTCTCTGCGATCTCCTTCCCTACGACATGTCTTTTGATTTCCCTCGGTCAAAACCTTTCTAGCGTGCCTAGGAACCCTCTCGTTGTATAGTATGATCAATAATTAATTGAAAGTGCATTGGTCAAATTGATGGCCCGGAGTTTTACTGTAGGAACCAACCAGGCCGGTTTCATGGTACGGCATACCGGTTCCCACGAGTAAAGCACTAGAGCATGTATTTGGTGGATATACTCATCAATTTTTTGCTATACATGTACCTACCCTGGATTGTATCTCTCTAAAATGTGAAATAAACAGAAAATAGTGATTTCTATTCGCTGAACATAAAAGCGGTCAAGCCGGTTTCGAAACCGATCGACCAATTTTGTTCGGAGCACGTAAATCAAAATTATCTTCTTGTTTCTCCATACCCTTGGTCAATATCTCCTATTGAATTATGTCTTCTGCCAATTTAGACAAATTGATCAAATTTGCCCAAACCAGAGAAGGATGTGCTTCCCTGGGCAAAGCGGCTAGACCGGTTCCCGAAACCGGTCGAGCCGGTTCTGTCCGAGTGAGGTAGAACCTCCTCTACTTTGTTCGGATTGTGATCAATTATCCTTTTATTAATCTCCTGAGGACTACATTCATATCCATATCCTTTTGTATGTCGGGGCAGCAGGGATGGCCGACGATGACAGATGGTGTTCATGAAAGAAGAGTAAAATTAAAAAATGACAGAAATGCCGCCCAATCGATATCATTGGTCCTTCTTAGAGGCCATGGCACAGTGTGACTCAAAATCAGCCATCTAGAGGACACATAATCGGTGAGGGAGATGATGCTATGGAAATAGGGGAGGAGGCCTCTAGTGATCATGATGATGTGGAAGATGAGAACTTCCACATATCCCCAAGAAGAGGAAAGCAATTAGCTGCATCACAAGGCGAGGAACGGTCAAAATGGAAATGATGATGATGGTGACAGTGATGGTGATGGTGATGCTCTAGGAAGTGATGATGATGACATTCCTAAGCCCGAAATGAGAAAGCCATCAAGCACATCCAAGAAGGAAGCCCACACTATAGAGCAAAGATAGATCTTATGAGGGATATGAGAACCGATTGATCCAAGGAGCTCAACTAGAGATGCCACAGATTACAGATTTTGGAATCTCTTTCAGCAGGATTACTATGAGACAGTCATTTTGGAAAAAGAGAATCCTATATCCATGGCACAATGGGTTGACTGGAGGTATATGGAGAGAAAGCATAATCCCATATTCAATGACATAATCGCTGCTTGTACTAGGCAAAGGATAAAGAAGTTGATGGGTTTTGCCTATGATTGGAATAAGGAAATCATTTCCCAGTTCTATTCCACGGTGTTATTTGAGGAGGATGGAAACACAAGGAACATGCACCGGATGACGAGAGGGTGATAGGTTCGGTGTGTCCTATGCTGACTTTGCCCGATACCTTGGTTTTGGAGCTAAGGATATGGCTCGCCCTCAAATTCATGCTCATAATTATCCGAGGGACAGTGAGATTCAGTTTATGTATCCTCCGGAAGGAGCAGCTGCATATGCAAGGACAAGTGACAAACTTGTACACCTACTACTCGGTTCCGAACAGGATGTTCGGGAGGACTCTTGTGCCTAGGGATGGTGATCCATCCAACATCTCCTTTTATGCCAAGAACTTGCTTGCTATGATGAGAGAAGGAGCAGGACGGTTCGGTGTGTCGATTTCATTTGGGAGGAAATCAAGAGCACAACTAGTAACCCCCGAAGGTCCGTGGCTATGCACCCTATCTTATGCATATGATTGAAAGTGTCGAGTCTTAAACTCGGCACTAGTACTACCCGGTCCCTCACGAGCGTGGAATTCGATGGTACAACACACGAACACACGAGAACACACGATTTTAGACAGGTTCGGGCCCCTCGGATCGAGAGTAATACCCTACATCCTGTATGTTATGTATTGCCTTTAGCGATTTGCTAATTGCAAGATCTCGGAGCCTTTTCGGGGGTCCCTGCTCCGCCTTATATATCCGGGGAGTCGGGGTTACATGCGAGTCCTACTCAATTACACGGATTACATATATGGAATTCTATCTCTAACTTTCTTTATTGATTCAAAGTCCTAATCAGACTACAAATCACTCAATAACTTGCTCCTCAAGTCATTGTACGCCTGTCTTGGTATCCGCCTTGTTTCCATACCGGTATACAAAATCTTCTATTATTCCGGACCGGTCGGGAACCAGTCTGTCTGCTATCTTCATCACCTCAATCTTCATTGATTTATTACCGTGTCTCTGCGCATACATTCCTTTATCATTTGTATACCCATAAGGCAAGTATACGACAGTAGCTCCCGAGTAATTTTTGATTTGACCTTGAATAAGACCGACCAGTCTTACGCATGTTGGTCTTGATTCCATGGTAAAATTAAAAGAACTCTAATCTGCTGCAATAATTCTTCTATCTTCGAAGCGCTTTTAAAAAGCCAAAAAATTAGTATGTTTATCCTTCATATCACCTAATTAGGTAATCATCACAAATTCTTCTCTCGGTGCACCGACTAGGTGCACCCAATTGGGTATAGCCCCGACTCTTGGATCATTTGAACTTTTTTCAAATAATGCAAGAGTCCACTAGTTGATTCTTCACTATTTTCCTTTGATGCGCAATCATTACGAGACCATTCCATTTATCTTTCCATCTCCTTCAGTCATTATAGACCGCTCTTAAATACGAGTGCACCGGTCAGGTGCACCTAATTAGGTATAGCCCCCGACTCTTGTATCATTTGAGGGTCGTAAATAATGCAAGAGTCTTTCCGGAGAGACTATACTTCATTGTTTCCCATCAAATCACATTCCTCTCAGCAATTTTTTGTCAAGAACATATTTTTCGGACCGGTTATACCGGTCGAGTTTCATATCTCCTGGATATTTACACCAATTTCACATAACAGACCAGTCTAAATCAGCCTCGAACTCATAATCCGCTTAGTGAAAATTTCACTAAGAACCAAAATTCTGGTTGATCGGACCAGTTTATTCCCTATATTCTCACAACGACTCGAGTCTCCAAAGCCTATAATCAGCCGGATGATTAACACCCACAGCCTAAGGCATCCTTTATCACCGAGTTATGTAAAATTTAACTCTTTCTTACTACTGAATTATAAAACTCAGCATTACTTTAATTTCCATCTGAAAACTCCCATATTTCGGACGGCTTTTTCTTTCACAAAAGCACAACGGCTTATACTTATGACCGTTAAGTCATAATTAACGCCAATAACAGATCATTAACTTCCGATGACCGTTAAGTCATAATTAACGCCAATAACGGATCATTAACTTCCTTATGGCCGTTAGGTCATAATTGCATAGTTACGACATAGGTTATAAAAAGTCCATCGGGCCTCTCAAAATAGCCCAATAACTTTTCAGCCCCGGACCCATCCCAAGTGCCTATAAAAAGAGACGAAAGGTCGACCTAGGTCAACCCCTGCTCCCGAAAGCTCATACGCGCCCGCCATTCGCCTTTGTTCTTTTGCTCTCTTCTTCCACATTAACCAATCTCAAGCTTTCCTTTTCGATCTCTCAAGATGGGCAAGAAGAAATCCGCCACCATCCCCGCATCTTCTTCCTCTGTTCCTCGCAATCGGCTTCCTTTTGGTATCCGGGACCTTGGTAACGGCAAGGTCACCGAAGCCTCCCTCAATGAGGCGAGTTCGTGACGGATATCTTCCTCCTCAACCCATTCCGAATTGGAGCGTCCCTTCCCCTGGCCAAATCCCATGGGAAATAGATGATTCTCAACAGTTAGTTTTCAAAGCTTTTTTCCTTCGCGGCCTCGATCTCCCTTGCTTGTTCCTTTTTCGGAGGACTTCTTTTCTTTTACGGATGGGAGTTAGTGAACCTCAACCCTAACTCCATCCTACAAATTGCTTTTTTCATCCATCCGTGTGAAGCTTTTCTTGGAGTTCTCCTCCACTTCAAGCTATTCCGAGCACTGTTCCAAATTCGTCCACTTCCTTCATCGGACCGCCAAGCTGCGGTTGGCGGAGTAGGAATCCAATCGTTGGAACGTAGATGAATACTTTTCTCTGTCCTTGAACTAGAGCATAGCCCATTGGAAAAACGGATGGTTTTTCTGCGACAATCCCCAGCCCAGCACTTCCCGCCTTCGGCGCTAAGATAGCCTAGAATTTCCCGACCGCAGAGACTAGGGAAAAGCTCAAAGAAGACAATGAAATTCTTGCACTCCTAGCTTGCATTAAATACTTGAAGAACGTCGGAGGTGTTACCGCCGAGACAGTTCTCCGGAGCTTCATAGTACGGGGAGTTCAACCTCTCAAAAGGCAAGAGCATCCAGCTTGGTGCTTTGACGAAGACACCGCTATGCCTTTGGATGGAACCACGCTTCCGACAAAGAGCGATTAGAAGCTCGCATCAAGCAAATGCTCCAGCCAAAACCAGATTTATCCGGATGCACAAGAGTGGGTCCGGCCTTCGGTTCATGCAATCCTCGTGACCCTGTAAGTATCTCTTTCTATTTCTTCAAATCTTTGTCGCTTGTTACCATCATTTTCTTCACGAAAACTCAATCTTTACAATTGCAGAAAATGGACAACTACACGAGTCACCCTCCTCCTCCTCCCAATCATACTTGGGGAGAAGATTATGCCAATAATACCGTTCCCCTGGCTGTTCAAGCCGGTCCGACTCGGAGGCCTTCGGACCGGTCCTTTCCTCTACCTCCCAAGCATCGCTCCAAAAATCACCAAATCCGGGGTCGTGGTTCAAGCACCTAGTACAAGAAAACGTACTACTTCCTTGACCATTGGTAGACCTGCTACTTCTTCCGCTGCTCCCGGCGATACTCGCTCGGAGGCACAAAAGCTTGAAGATCAACGACGCGAAGAAGAAGGCTGTCGAAAGAGATCGCCGAGCAGCTCGGCCATTCTTGAAGCTTCCTTGGGAAAGACTCAAGGTACCTCTTCCTCGGTCGATCCTTTATCTAAAGTCCCCAAAAGGTCCCGATATGGCCACCGGACCGGTCCCGGTGATGCTGGGGAAACAGATCCAATTCCGCAAGTCAATCCAGCGGAAAAAGGACCGCAGAGAGAAGTGGCGGGGACACCCAAGGCCCGCCCAAGAAGATCAAGACCTCCACTGGCTTCAAGAAAGCTTCCTCGTAAGTCTTTTATATTTGCTAATTCTTTTCTGAATTGTTACACTTGTCAAAAGTCCTTGCCCCGGTCTTATCACATCTGCTTTTTCTTACAGGATTCCTTCTAACTTCCAATCTAGCATAGCTAGTTTTTTGAGAAGTAAAGTTTCTTCCATTGCTCCAACCAGTGGTGTTTCCGCTTCAACTCCTAGCGCATCTCGGACTGGTCCCGCTCCTGTCGCTTCTCAAACCAGTACCGCTCCTGCTTCTTCCTCTCCGACCGGTATGGCCCCTGCTTCCGCTCCCACTTCTTCAATCACGGAAACTCGAGTGCGGCATCCACAAAGGAACCCCTGCCGTCTTGCATGAAGAAACCGAAGAGCATGTTACCCTTGTTGAAAGCCCATCTTCCGGTAATCCTCCTCCTCAAACCACCTTATTCCAGATTCCTCCGGAACTATCACTGGGACCGGTATGGACGGAAGAAATTCCTCGCCGGCCTAGGACAACACGCAAATCTCCTGGAGAACCAAAGTCGGCTAAAATGGTAGTTGGGGACGTGGAGGTAGACAGTTCGAGCGGAGCCAGAACTTTCACCACCACAGCTCAATGGGATGCCCTCCAAGAAGAAGAGGCCTTAAAGAATTTCTCGGAATCCGGCCAGGTATATCCTCTACTTCAAAAATCTCTCCGGGCAATCGCTTTTTAATTATTAACTCTCTCAATCTTCTCTCTAGGTTCTCTTCAAAAGCTCGAAGCCAAAACCGCTATCATCGCTCGCTTACGGGAGGAGCTCCGCACCAATCAAGAGCGATTGGTTGAACTGGAGTTGCAGACCGCCGATCCGAAGGCCAAGGAAGATGATCTTCGAAAAGAGAGGCCAATTTGCAAAACATCCATCGAATGATGGAAGAGCGTCGGCAAGAAATCATCGGGCTCCATCAAGTTAATCGAGTAATATTCTCGATTTTTCCTATATATTCCATATTTTCCCAACTGCCTCCCTACCCGACCAGTCCCACTCTTGACTTCGGCGCTCGAGAATCTTGTTGCTGCTCACAAAAAAGCTGAAGAAATCCTTACTGAAAAGGCAGCTGCTCAAGAGCAAGCACTTGAAGAGGGTTCTCGTGTCGAAGAGCAACAAGCGGCGCGGATTGGAGAACTCGAAGGCGAGCTTACTACCAAAGATAGTATCTTAGCCCAAACGCTTCGCTCCAACAAGATGCTGGATATCGAGAACGCTCGCTTGAAGGCTGAATTAGCTGAAGCCTTAGAGGCAGCAAAATCAGCGCAAGCGGACAAGGAAAGCGCCACGAGGACTGCCCAAGAATCCGCTCAACTTGCTCTCCGGGCAAAAGATCGCGAGATTCAGCGTTTGCTGAAAATTGAAGCCAAGCTGAGAGAATCAAACACGAACATCAAGGGCAGGTTCGGAGCTGCTGAGATCGGACACGAGCGTAAGTCCCATCTTTTTTGTTCGCTCTTATGTCATCCTTCCGAAAATACCGGTCTTCAGCAATATTTTTCTCTTAAATTTGTGCTTGTTTTTTCAGAACTTACTGCAGAGCACAGTGCGTACTCTGGAGTATCTCAATGGTGGTCAAGCTATTGATCCCAATGAGATAGATCTTGAGTCCGCTATCCGGGCGATCCCTAGAAGAATCAAAGAACATTCAAAGATGGTTGCTTGCTTCAGGAGGAGGACACATCGCCGCTATAATCCGAGTCTTGGACTTCGGTCGAAGAATGTGATTTCAATTTTATCAAGGATGGCGCCCACCACGACACTACTGAAGACCGGTTCAACGAGCTGAAGAATTCACTCATTGGCACCGTTTCGAGTTGATAGAAGATGTTCCTCTTGATCCAACGAGCGTCCCTCCGAACACGAGCACCAGCAGCTTTTGCTTTGGATCAAGATGCTCGGGATGCAGCAGATTGCCGCTAGGCAAACAATTGAAGACAGATTTGAAGATCTTGATAGGGATTTACCAGTACCCTCTTCGATTCTGAAGAAACGCTGGATGATAGACTTGAAGAAAATCCTAAGACCGGTGATACTCGGTACTTCCAGTGGTCCTGCTTGTTTAGATTTTGTATTTAGGGCCATCTTATTTTTGTAATCAAACATCTTGATCATCATACTATGGTGATTTCTTTTTTATATGAATATTGGTTTCACTATCATACTTATTAACTTTTCTGTCCAAGATATGATGGTTATTTCAGCTGAAACTAACTATGATTAAATTCCGGCTCTAATCAGCACAGATTCATAGTTATAGCTTACTTTAACAAGATCACATAACTTGAGGAAAAAAGTTAAGATTTCACAAACTGCTCTCATTGCAGCTTTACATTTAATATTCATAAGAAAAATGCTACATTATTTCCCTTCCTGAACATACCAGTCTTACACTGAAAAGAAACAGATCGCTCTCAATACAAGCAGCCCACCGACTATATAACTGGTCTTATTATTCAGGAATAGCCCAATATCACAGATTGCTCTTAACACAACAGCCCCTCGGCTCGATAATTTAATTCAAAATTAAAATATTGAGACATGAAAAGCAAACACATTATCATTAGACAGAATCACTTTATCATAATATGAAAAGGAAAAATTTACAAGAAGTATTTTTAAGTATAAAAACGACGAAGCTGTTCAATGTTCCAAGAATTTGAAATTTCTTCTTCTTCTAAGGTCATAAGCCTATAAGCCCCGGTCCGGAGACCGATTTAACCAGAAAAGGTCCTTCCCAGACCGGTGACAACTTATGCCTGTTCTTGTTGGACTGAATTTTCCGAAGAACCAAGTCTCCTACTTGGAATTCCCGCGTTCGAACATTGCGATCATGATAACGACGCAATCCTTGATGATACTTTGCAGCTTGAATCAAAGCCTGATCCCTTAATTCTTCCGTAGCAATCAATTCAACTTGGCGCTGATCTTCATATTTCTCTTCATCATAGTATTGTACCCGAGCTGACACCATATTCACTTCGTAGGTAGCATGGCTTCAGATCCATACACCAAAGAGAAAGGAGATTGCCCCGTAGCCCTACTAACATTAGTGCGCAGTCCCCAAAGCACCCAGGGCAATTCCTTAACCCATTTTCCTGCATACGGCTTCAAACGGTCAAAAATTCTAGGTTTAAGACCGGTCAAAATCATTCCATTAGCTCGTTCCACCTGCCCATTGCTTTGCGGATGTGACACCGACGCATATTGTATCTTGATTCCCAAACTTTCAGCATAATCCTTGAAGAATTCTGAAGTAAGCCGAGGCCCATTATCGAGTAATGATACTGTGCGGGACTCCAAAGCGCACAAATATATTTTGCAGAAACTTGAACGCTCCGGCCGTAGTCGTGCTAGTAACGACTTCAGCCTCAATCCATTTAGAGAACTTATCTACTGCCACAAAAATATGCGTGAATCCTACCGGCGCCCTTTTAAAAGGTCCAACTATATCTAGCCCCCAAGTAGAAAAAGGCCAAGTCATTGGAATTAATTGCAACTCGTGAGCTGGAGCATGAGGCTGCTCGGCGAAGAACTGATCATCCCCGACAACTCTTGACCACTCTATGCGCATCATCCGCTGTTGTAGGCCGGTAGAATCCTTGTCTAAACACCTTCCCAACTAGAGTCTTTGAAGAAGCATGATTTCCACAAATACCCTTGTGTACGTCTTCCAAGCAATTGAATGCCATCGAAACAGATACACACTTCATCGGAATATTAACTCCTCGCCTATATAACTCTCCTTCAAGAATTAAATAACTTCGTGCTCGAACCTCCAGTCTTTGCTTCTCCACTTTATCTTCTGGAGTTTTACGAGATCGAAGATAATCAAGGTACGGAGTACGCCAATCGAAATCAATAATCATAACATCAAGTGGCCGAATATTGTCGGTATTGATTCCGCTCACTTGTCTTATCTGGTAAGACCGCTCCTTCAGATCGGTCTTTCAAGACCGCCTTCTCCACCTGATCCTTCAAAGCCGCTTCATCCGCAATCTCCGAAATAGTAGCCTTGCGCTCCATCTTGATGGATGGCTTATCTAATACTTGAAGAAAAACACCAGGTGGAACTGCCTGTCGTGAAGATCCTAGTCCGGCTAACTCATCCGCAGCAGAATTATTTCCGCGCGGTATATGAGAAAACCGCAAACCATCAAATTTCTCTTCAAGCTTCCGAACCTCTTGACGGTAAGCGATCATATGATCATCATGAGCATCCGACGCCTTGTTGACTTGACTTATCACCAATATCGAATCGCCATATATGTCCAATCGTCGGACTCCTAGCGAAATGGCTACTCTAAGCCCATAAAGCAAAGCTTCATATTCCGCTGTATTGTTGGAAGCTCGGAAATGCATTTGTAACACATATCCGAGTGGTTCCTTTTGCGGGGTGAGAAGCACAACCCCAGCCCCCGCGCTCGAAAGCTGTAGGGACCCATCAAAGAACATCTCCCAATACTCCAGTTGCTTGAATCTCCTGCGGTACTTGTGTCTCTAACCACTCTGTTATGAAATCAGCTAATGCTTGTCCCTTAATAGACGTTCGCGAAGAAAACATAATTTCATATTGACCAAGTTCTATAGCCCACTTAGCAACTTGGCCAATTGCTTCTCGATTTCGGACAATATCTCCAATGGCAAACCCAGTCTTAACCTCAATAGGATGCGCATGGAAATAATGCTTTAACTTTCGAGAAGTTATCATTACAGACATATATTAACTTCATGAATCGGAGATATCGTATCTTTGATTCAGTAAGAACTTCACTCACAAAATATACCGGATGTTGCACCGGTTGCCGGTGTCCTTCTTCCTTCCGATCAACCGCCGAACCGTGCTCACCACATGGGTTGTTGCGGAGATATATAACTGGATGGTCTCGTCCGGCTCTGGAGGCACCAATATCGGAGGATTGCTAAGGTATTCCTTGAGTTGATCAAGCGCAGCCTGCGCCTCATTAGTCCACTCGAACTTATCTTGCTTCTTAAGCAACTTGAAGAACGGAAGTCCACGAACCCCCAATCTCGAAATGAAACGGCTAAGAGCCGCCATACTACCCGTCGACTTCCGAACCTCCTTCAAGCAACTCGGAGGTTTCATGTCGATTATTGTCCGGATTTTTCTCGGGTTGGCTTCAATGCCTCGCCATGACACTAGGTAGCCCAGCAATTTCCCGGAGCGAACTCCAAATACACATTTTCCAGGGTTGAGCTTCATGGAAAAATTCCGCAGATCATCGAAGGTCTCTGCCGAGTCGAGAGAAGATCCTCGGCTTTTTGATATTTTACCACTATATCATGAACGTAAGCTTCTGCGTTCCTTCCAAATTACGAATCCAAGCAACATTGTATACCACGCTGATATGTAGCTCCAGCATTCTTTAATCCAAAAGGCATAGTCGTGTAGCAGTATGCTCCAAAGGGGGTGATAAATGCGGTCTTTATTTGATCTTCAACTCTTAGCGGTATTTGATGGTATCCTGAGTAAGCATCAAGAAAACAAAGACGCTCGCAGCCAGCAGATCGAATAAACAACTTGGTCAATCCGAGGCAGCGCGAAAGGATCTTTGGGGCAAGCTTTGTTGAGATCAGTATAATCGACACACATTCTTAATTCTTTAGTATTCTTTTTGGGTACAAGAACCGGATTGGCAAGCCAATCTGGATGATACACCTCCCTAATAAACTTAGCTGATAATAACCTAGTTATTTCCTTCTTAATAGCTTCCTTGCGGTCTTGAGCAAATCTTCGGAGCTTCGTTTAATCGGCTTCGCATCGGGACGCACCAACGGTGCGTGCTCAATCTTCTCCCTAGGAACACCCGGCATGTCGGAAGGCTGCCATGCAAAGATATCCCTATTTTCCTGGAGGAAAAGAATGAGCGCGCTTTCCTATTTATCCCCCAAGTCAGCCCCTATATGGGTGACCTTGGAGGGGTCCGACTCATCAAGCTGAATAGTTTTGGAAACCACTCGCATCAACCTTCAATTTCTCCTTTGTAACCTTCTTGACTAGAACTTCATCCTCCAGCCTTGCCTGGACTTCTAGAGCCTCAGCTGCTTCTCCGACTTCTCGACATTCATCCTCCGAATTGGTCCGAGAGGCCAACTCGGTGCTATGTACTTCACAAGCGTAAGCGGTCTTGATGTCGTCTCGAAACGACAAAACTCCATTTGGTCCTGGCATCTTCAGCATCAAGTACTCGGTAATTCGGAATGGCCATAAACTTTGCCAAAGCTGGCCTTCCAAGTATCGCATGATACGCTGAATCAATATCAGCCACCCGGAAGATAATATTCTCCCTCCCGTAGTTCTCCTTTGTCCCGAAGATCACCGGCAGAGAAATCTGCCCCAAAGGATAGCTATTCCGTCCGGGTATTATACCATGAAACGGTGAGACGCTGCACTCCAAATCAGCTACGGAGAGGCCAAGCTCCGGCAGAGTTTTGGCGAATAAGATATCCAGGCAACTCCCGCCATCAATGAAGGTCCTCTTCAACCGCACCTTGTGAACTATGGGGGCCAAGATGAGCGGATATTTACCAGCTTTTGGCAATACCTCGGGATGATCAGCTCTGCTAAAAGTAATGGGCACTTCGGACCACCGTAAGTACTCGGGTGTAGCAGGAGCGACGGCATTAACCTCTCGAAACGCCAACTTTTGCTTTCTCTTCGATTCGTAAGCGTCCGGGCCTCCAAAAATCATGTTCACCTCTCGAGCCGGTTCTTGAAAACCTTCATCATCCCCATTGTCATCGTGTTCTTTGTCCTTGCCCTTGTCATCTCTCCGATTCCGATGAGCAGACCGGGGTGCGACCTTTAAGGCGAACCGAGCGAACGGCCTTAACAGGAAGCACTCCTTGGCTTTATGATTCCCATTATGAATCATGCAAGGGCCTTCTAGAAGTGTTTCGAATGACAATCGTTCTCTTGGACCTCTCTTAGGAGGTGGCGGCCGGTCTCCTCCATGAGACGGGTCGACAGCTGCAATAAGGTGATCAGCCTTGCGCTTGTTGTTCTTGGATCCAGACTGGTTGCCTTGGTCATGCTTCTGTTCCTTCCCTTTGTTCCCACGCAAATTGACCACATTTGATTCTCCAGCAGCATAATCATCTGCTATCTTGAAGCACTTCGACGCCGTCATGGTCAAGTTTCGGTTCCGCCTTCCAATCTTGTGAACTAAGGCTTCACTACGGACGCCAGCTTGAAACACCGCAATTACTTGCTGATCAGGAACATTGGGGATTAAGGCTTTCTTGTTGCGTAAGCGCCTGATGAAGTCCGTGAGAGATTCGTCGGGCTTCGCTTTAGCCTCGTTGAGGTCGAAGTAATTCCCTGGCTTCTCACAAGTCGCTTGCAAATTCTCTACGAACTTTTTGGTGAGGTCGCCCCAAGAAGAGATAGATTTCTCGGGTAGAGACTGCAACCATAAGCGTCCAGCCTGCTCCATGCACATGGAGAGGTAATTAGCTAGCACGAATGTATCTCCTCCTGCTGACCGGATGGCGGTGGTGTACATGCGTAGCCACTCGGCAGGAGGTGCTTTACCATCATACTTATCAATGGCCCCGGGCTTAAATCCCCGGGGTATTTGGAAATGCGTAAATCCCGCGTGAAAGCGGGAATCACGGAGTATTCATCGTCTTCCGGACCGGTCCGGATCGGCGAAGGGGATCGTCGACGAGGGTAATGCGGTAGTTGCGATCCCTGTCATCGTCGGAATAGTCGTAATAGCGATCATCTTGATACCTATCTCCCGAACCACCCCGACCATCATTATTCACCGGCTCCGCGTGCCGTGAAGGAGGTGGAGGCGGAGGTGGAGGCGCCGCTTGGCGATCATTGTTTGCTGGTTCTTCATGTCGTGATGGAGGGTGGGGGCGGAGGTGCCGCTTGACGATCATTGTCAACGCGCCGGGTTCAACGTCTCTGTCCCGGTTATCTCGCCCTCTTCGGTCTCTAGTATCACGACGATCATCCCTTCTCGGGCCGTTCATCCCGATGAGCATGCCTATTACTATGCCCTCGATGATCATTGCACGGATGATTTCCACCGGGGGCGGCGCTGAGCAGCCGGTCCACGCCGAGGTGAACTAGTCACGTGCGGGCGAGACGGGGCAAGGTCCCGTGGACGATCATCCACATGACCGGTGCGACGCCTCTCATCTTCTTCATGTCTCCGACGTTCTTCCGCTCTCTCCGCATGGCGATCGATGAGGACATTACGAGCATCCCGGTTGCCATTAAGCGGTACGCGCAAATCTTGGTCCGGAGCTCGTTCATGTGCATCCGCGATCGGGGTGAGTCGAGGCCCGAGCCTTCCTCCGGAGGAGGCTCCTTCGGACCGAGCTCTCGTAGGCCGCTCCGAGCGAGAACGGCAACGGCTTGAAGATTCCGATCTGTCATGGACGAGTTGATTGGTTTGTAGAGCAGCCGCATCTACCAAATTCAGAGCGCGTTGCAACCTCGGTGTTGCATTGAAGACTTCTTCCGGTATTGTCTCGAGGATTTGTTTCACTCCCACAACATTGTGAACCGGCGACGTGAAGACCCGAGCGCCATTTAATTCCACTTCCATGGAGCTCAAATCCAAAGCCCTCGCTCGAAGAACGATGCCGCCTTCCACCTGCGACAACCACGTCGGCTGTCATATCCTAGGGACGTTTCTTCCGGGTCTCCGGACCGGTCCGGCAATGGGCCCGTGGTCGGGGAGCGATCGCGGGAGCGCTTCCTCCGGCCCGACCAGCAGCATTTGCACGCGGATTTGCAGCTGAAGGTTGCGGAGGTCGTTCATCTCTATTTGCTTCTTCTTCTTCATGGTGACGGCGATCGGATTCTTCTCTCGCCAGCCTTTCTTCTTCTTCAGCAGCTTCCTCGGAAGTAAGTTGGCGAATAACTGGTCAAGTCATGAACACTTGGAAGAAGACCGGTCGGTCTTCCTCGAAGTCATCAACGAACTCGCAAGAGCGGCTTATCTTTTCAGATTGGCTTCAATCCGAGATGCGAGCGGTCCGATTGTTCGCGCTAAAGCTGCGTCGGATCCGCCAAGTTCTGAGCCCGAGGTGCCAACCGTGGCAGGTGATCGCGCTTGAGAAGCTGCGGCCCGACAACGAGTCGGATTCATCAAAAGCAGTTTTCCGGCCGAATCGGCTTCAAAGTCAAGGGACCCGAAGCGGATCTTGAAGCCGGGCTCGAAGTCGACGACGAACGAAGAGGCCATCAAACTCGCTAGGAACTTGCAGGGACCCCTACCGGCGCGCCAAATGTCGAGTCTTAAACTCGGCACTAGTACTACCCGGTCCCTCACGAGCGTGGAATTCGATGGTACAACACACGTAACACACAGGAACACGCGATTTTAGACAGGTTCGGGCCCCTCGGATCGAGAGTAATACCCTACGTCCCGTATGTTATGTATTGCCTCTAGCGATTTGCTAATTGCAAGATCTCGGGGCCTTTTCGGGGTCCTCGCTCCGCCTGTTGACGTCAAAAGTCGCCAACACACCGTTGTCCGGAGAGTCCATCGAAACCCCGGCCGACGCAGAGTCCTGTGCTCCCAACGGACCGGCTCGGCTCGCCAATGTTCGTGTGCGCTGGTGCGTGCCGGATGGTTTTCCTGCAAACCAACAAAGACAATAAAAAATGTAAAATTCCAGGTCATCGGCCCGAGATAGACCGATGTGCAGCCGTGGCCGATTATGGCGTAAGATAGACAAAATCGGCCATAGACGAGGAACAGCACGGCCCATCCATTTATGTATTAAATGCCAGGCAAACGAACCGTGATACAAACGACGCGAAATCGGCCGACGCTATAACATGCGATCGGTGGCTAACAGTCGATTTCGTCGATAAACGATCAAATCATTATGACTTTGTAGGGATGTATTATCGAATAAAATGTAAACAAGATAATTATTTAATGGGATGTAATTGATTTGATAGCAAGAAGATAGTTTAATCATCAATTAGAAGCGATAAATCGGCCGATCGAGTATCCGGCCGATTCTCACATCGATTATAGCGATGAATTATTAGACCTATCTACATGGATGATGATGATGAATAAAATCATACTAATAACTCGGGTTCAAAAGCAGCTTTAACAGATTTGGTACTAATTGAACATAAAACAGCTAATGAACGTGATAAGCAATCGGCTAAACACTCCGAAAGAGCGAGTAAGACAAATACAACCACACAGATCCCGAATCGACCGATCGCTCCAACAGGACAAGTCAAGCGATGGCACGCGATCGGACCAGGTCTAACGGCGCGCACGCCCGGCCGATCCAGGACAAGCACGATCATAAACGCCTTAACTATGAAAGTAAATCTACAACCTAGCCAATCGGCTGCATGCGCCTAGGACAAGTCAACTATCGCAAAGGCAAACACGGGACACGTCAAGCTGAATCTGCACAGATCGAATCGGCCAAGATGTAAAAGAATTCTCATAGCGGCTATCGTGACTCGGACGACCGGATCCGAGCCAATCGGCGTTATGAGCAAAGGCTGGGACGGGAAGGCAGGACAAGTCAAACTACCTCCACCACAAGCCCGGACCGGGTCGACTTGACTCATCCCGGCCGATACTCACTACGACGATCAAGAACAGATCCGGTCGCCGGATAACTAGCAATTAAGCCATCTAATTACGAACAATGCGCCGAGAACTAGACAACATAATTACCTTATCAAGCCAACGTGTCGTCGACCGGAGCCCGAAGATCCCGCGCGAAACAGTAGAAACTTGACAGAAAATTAGGGTTTGGCGATGCGCCGAAAATTGTATTGGATGTGAATCGAATTTACATGTTACATCCGAGTATGTATTTATACTCGGCACAAAGAATCCTACTCGGACCCTCTTCGGGCCGATTTCCTAACCGACTAGGATCTCTTTCCAAAAATAAACTATTATTCCTAATTTTACAACGTGGGCCGGGCCCATCAATGTCATGCTCTTCGTTGGCGTCCGCGCACGATTCCCGGGAGGGACGCGCCTTTACTCGCCCAAGCGGCCGTCGGCCTTACGCCCACCGGCCCTCTTTTGACCTATAGTCATCGACAATGGGTCCCTTGGTCAAAAACCGGCGTCAACACATGTCCCCCGGTCCGGGGTATGCAACGCATGCGTCGGACCGATTTATCCTCTTTTATCTGCGCCGGTTTTACTGCCCGTCACTTCTCCATAAAACCCAAGGCCACCCCCGGTCATTTCCCATCTGTCTCTTCTCCTTGGCTTTCGTCTTCATCTGTTCTAGCGACCTTTGCCTTCTCGAGCCTTTTCAACTTCTCACCGCGCCGCCGCTGTTTTTTTTTCCTTTCCGGCGACCATGAATCCTGCTTGTTGCTGCTGCTGCTGGCTGCCGCTGCCGGCCGCGTCGTCGCCACCACCAACGCCGTTCCGGAGGTAATGTACATCCGAGCATCCCTTTTTTCTACCTTTGCAATTTTCTTCGTGTTCTTGTTCTTGTTTATTTTCACAATTTATTTCTGTTTCGCTTCTCATTTTAGCCCTATTCCTCGTTTTTAGGAGATCCGGAACCAAGTTGTTATTCCATCCAATATCCCAACTCATTTCTTCTTGGGTCCTATGGGTGATCCCGACCCCACGAGATCTCATTTGTGCCGAAACGAACCGGGTCCCGTTTCGGCAACAGTCTCCTCTACCGGCCGAGTGGGCCAACAGCTTTCGGTCATGGCCGACTCTCGTTGCGGGATGGCGCGATTGGTATAACCGAGTATCGGCCGTCCATCGGCAAGGTTGGGCCAATATCGGCATCGCCCACGCCATCAAACTCTCTTTGGCCGATCACCACAAGAACGAACCGTTGTTGGTGGCAGCTTCTTATCTCCGGTCGGATGCCTTGAACCGCTTCATGTTCGGCCACGGCCGGCTACCATGACCCTCCTGGACACGGTCATGTTGGCCGATTTGAATATCACGGCGGAAGCCACCCCGGATGCCATCCGCATTAAGTCCCCCCATCGGATCAACCCTAAGGACACCAGGGGTTGGAAGAACTACATCCGGACCTACAACAAGGGGCACGGCACGGTCGATCGCCGCGAGCACGTTGCCTTCCTCAACATGTGGCTTGACCACTTCTTCTTCCGTGGGGTCGGCGTGAGCCCCACAAACAATTTTTTGCCGATAGCCGATAGGCTGGCCGACAGCTATGCTCTCCCCATGGGCAAGTATCTTCTAGGATCGGCCTACCTCCTTCTTCACCAGGTTTCGGTGGAGTTGCGCTCCGGCCGATCGGTCAAGAACCCGGGAGGTCCTTGGTGGTTCATCCAAATGTGGTTGTCCCTTCATACCACCAAGGCCATCGATCCGGACCTTAGTGTCCTCACCTTCCCCGGCAACCATGCCGAATCGGCCACGCCCGATCCAGCCGATGTATCTCTTTCGGGAAGCGTTATCCATGGCACCGGGGCGGCCATGTCGGATGACAACTTGGCATATTGGTTCGCCGCCCTCTACAAGGGCCTCAACAACGAAAGTACGGATTGGTATCCGTACATCGATTTCTTCGAGAAGGGGTATGACACTCCTTTCTCGATCGACCCCACCTTCCCAACGGCCGACGGGGAGGCGGTCAAGATCTTCACCACCGCCTCCGCCCCTGTCTGCTGCCGACGGGACTCATTGCTTGGGAGCAAGGCTTTCTGCTCCTATGAGTTCTACCACCCGTCGGTGGCGGCCCGCCAACTCGGCTTCGGCCGGTTGCTCCCGACCTCTTCTATGTGGGGCAAATAAAGGCGCGGGCTACCGTCGACAACGCCATTCGGTGGAATTGGCTCGTCGGCCGTACCGCCGATATCATCACCGGCGACTTAGCTGGATTTTCCCCGGCGCCCGGAGTACCCGCCTTTTTGACCGTTGGTGGAGCGAGTGGAACCGGCACCTCCGCGGCCGGAACACCGCCTCCTTCTTCTCCGGCTTAGTCCCGAGTGAAGCTTTCGCCGAGGTACGTGTTGCCGATTTATTTTATAAGGCCGATTTTTGTAAATGGAATCGGCCACTCCAAATGCTCACCCTTGTATATTCTTTTTCGGTCGGACACGGAGGAGCCGCCGACCCGAGTATCGATGGCCGGCCGATTGCATACTTGATGCCGAGCCCAATTGCTCCAAATATCGGCTTCACCGATCGCACTCCCGCCCAAGCTTTTGCGGCGATGAGTCGAGGGCACCAGCTGCCCGCAAGGCCAAGACTAAAACGGCCGCTCCCGGCAAGAGGAAGGCCAATGTGCCAGCAGCGGGGCCGACTCAAGCCCCGAGCGACACCGCGCGCCGGTGAAACAGCACTGTGCGCCCGTCCGACCCGAACTATTTCGAGTGAACCATCCCCGCCGCGTCGAGTTATTATTGCATGATTGCTGATTCCTTTTTCACTTTACATGCTACCTAACTATGAGTTCTTAGCAGGAATCGGCGGTTCTTCCTCCTCGGGCCCGGACTCCAACACCCGATAGGCCGATCCGCTCGTCGACTCCTCCACGGGCCGGGACGCCGATTCAAACGGCTCCGGATCTTGAAGTCACACCGAGGCCGGGCCGATCCAAATCCTACGGAGAGCCCAACTCGCTTGGATCGGCTCGTGTCTTCCGAGGTCGCCGCCGAAGTTCAACAAGCGGCCCATGTGTCGCCCATCGCTTCCCCCAAAGGCACTATTGCTTGTCGAAGAATCGGCCGACCGGGAGCCGCCCGCAGCTTCTCTTGTAAATACTGCTGCCGATGAGCCTGTCGATGAGCCCGCCGAAACCGAACAAGCTGGCCATGTGCCCGATGCTGCCTCCGAGGATGCCGCTGGTGAAGGGGATCGGCCGGCCGAGAGCTGATTGGAACACACGAACCTGTGGGTTCCATGGCGCAGCCGATAGACGTCCGGCCGCTTCGCATCGACGCTTCACGGGTTTGTTTTTACTATCTCCTTTCCGATTCGCTGCTGTTCATTAGCTTCACTTTATTTCTCTTGGTATTTCGGGCGCTCGGCTTCCCTCGTCTGCGCCGATTTTGGTATCGGCTTCTGGTCTTACCACCATGGCCGAAATCGCGCGCGAGCTTGAGGCTTCTTTGGTTGATCGCTTGGTGGCCGACGCCCACCCCATAAGGGCCCGGTACTTGGAGGTCCGGACTGAGCTCCCGGAGGACGTTCGCGACGCTCCGCACCGCGTGGCATACATGGAATGCGGCAAATGGACTTCATCCGTGTCCAGCGAGCGTACGGCCCGCCACGCGGAGCAGCGAGCAAGCCACGTTACTTGCCGAGGACTCCATCAAGCGTTCCGAGGAAGAGGTCCACAAGACCCAAGAGATGCAAGAGCAACTCTCAAATCGGCGAGGATGAACTGCGGGTAATCAACCAAGAGATTGCCGATTTGAGAGCATCGTTGGCTCTCAAGGAGAAGGAAGCGGCGGCCTTGGAAGCCATCATTGCACAGCTGTCGGTTGACGTGGCGGCTCAACAGAAGACGACGGACGAAGCAATTCAAGCGGCCGAGAAGATGACTCGCCGCGGCGCACGCCGATGTCGGCCCCATCGAGGATGACTTGTTGGTCATGGCCAACCTCGACTCCATGCTCGGCTCGTGCACTATCTGCCGTCCAAGACTTCTTGTCTCGTGCCGAGGCCGTCGATTATGCTTAGGTGTAATAGGACCTTGAACAAAAATTCGTTATAAATATTTTTTGCACTAAGGGCGATGTACAATCATATCGGCCATCCGAAGACGATGTTTAAAACATCGGCTAATTTATCGGTGACTTCTATGTTTTTTCTTTCATTTTTTTTTACTAAGGGCGATACTCTCGGTATCGGCCGTCTCAAGCGATGCGCATCGACATCGGCTGTAATCTCTTTTAGGCCGAACACTATGAGTTAATCCAAATACTAGGATAATACTGCTTCAAATACTTCCCATTGAGTGCTCGGCCGAATTCTTCTCCTGCTAACTCTTTCAAAATATATGCGTTACCCGGTGCCGATCGGTTAATCAAATAGGGTCCTTCCCAATTAGGCGACCATTTACCAAACCGATTATCTTTCACACCGATCGGCATCCTAAGTTTCCAGACCAAATCGCCCTCTTTAAAGCTGTTTCTGCACAACCTTCTTATCATAATGACGGGCAACCCTTGCCTTATTCTGCTCTATTTTTTCTAATGCATCCAGCCGATTTTGTACCACATCTTCTAATTCATCCATCATCAATCCGTGGTACTGATCGGCCGAAAGCTTCGTTGCAATTCAATCCTTCCGGAGCCGATAGCTGTCTCCCATGGCGATGCGGCTTCGTGCCCATATACAAGCTGATACGGCGTGACTTGCATGGCCCCATGCCGTGACATACGATAAGCCCACAAAGCGTCCATCAATTTCATGTGCCATTTACGAGGATACTCTTGTATCTTCCGCTTGATCAACTTGATCGGACTCTTATTTGCCGCTTCGACTTGGCCATTGGCTTGGGCATAATACGGCGACGAATTAATCAACTTAATCCCCATCTCCTCAGCAAAAGATTGAAATTCATCCGACGTAAATACTGATCCTTGATCTGTCGTGATTGTTTCTGGAATCCCAAATCTATAAATGATATGCTCTTTAACAAATGTTATCACGTCAGCCGTCGAAACTTTACGATAGGGCGCCGCTTCAACCCACTTCGTGAAATAATCTGTAGCTACCAATATATATTGATGTCCTTTGCTTGATGCTGGATTTATCCGGCCGATCATATCCATGGCCCAGCCTACGAACGGCCAAGGTTTAATCACCGGATTCATAGCCGACGCAGGCGCCCTCCGTATAGGTCCAAATTTCCGGCAATCTTGGCAACTTTTATAATATTTGAAACAATCGGCCAACATTGTTGGCCGGTAATAACTCAGCTCGCCTTAGCAGCCACTTCATTTTATGGGCCGATTGATGCGTTCCGCAAATCCCATCATGCACTTCGCTCATTACCACCTTTGCCTCGGTGTCATCAATACACTTGAGAAGCACCCCATCAATTGTCTTGAAAAATAATTGATCATCCAACGAACATAATTCAAGGCTTTATATCTTATCTTCTTATCTGTAGGTTGGGATGGATTGCTCAAAAAATTTTGAATTTACGTGCGCCAATCGACCTTTTCAATATTGGCTATTTCCAAGCTATTTCCGGCAAGCCGATATCCGGATGCTAGTTGAGCCAAGTTATTTGCTTCGAAGTTCTGCTCTCTTGGTATATGGCTGATTTTAACACACTTGAATCTTTTCATCAACTTCGGCACCTTTTATGATATTGCAACAATATTTCATCTTTACACTCATACTCATCGGCCGGCTGACTTACGACCAACAAAGAATCGCCGAAAATTTCCACAAAATCAGCCCCGGCATCGATGAGTAGTTCCAGTCCTTTTAATACTGCCTCATATTCGACTTGGTTATTGGTGTGCGCCTCTACTGTAATAGAGTATCCACGTATTGCCCCCGAGGCGACACAACAACCAAGCCGATTCCACTTCCTTCCTTGCAAATTGAACCATCAAAGAATACTGTCCATGGCATTGGTTCAACGTATCTGGCCGAGTGCTCTCCGTGCTGCACTATTAAATCAGCCAATACTTGTGCTTTTACTGCTTTGGCCGATTCATAGCCTAGATCAAATTCCGCAATTGCCAACATCCATTTGCCCAACCGGCCTTTGGGGACCGGGGCCGATAGCATATATTTTACGACATCGGCACTGGCAAACCACGGTGCACTCTTCGGCTAACGAGATAATGCCTTAGCTTTGTACATGAAAAATACGAGACAGAGACATAACCTTTCCACCTCTGGATACCGCGTTTCTGCATCAATCAATTTTCGGCTAAGATAAAATATAACCCGCTCTTTTCCTTCCTGTTCTTGAGTCAACGCCGAGCCGATGCACCTGTCATCGGCCGATAAATATAACTTAAAGGATGTGCCCGACTTTGGCGGAACCATCATCGGTGGGGACACCAAATACTTCTTGATATCTTCTAAAGCTTTTTGATGGATTGGCTCCCACCGAAATTCTTGATTGGCCTTGAGCTTTAATAATGGCGTAAATACATCAAGTCGACCGGACAAGTTTGAGATAAATCGTCTAATGAAATTTATCTTGCCGATTAGGGACTGGAGCTTCGTCTTGTTCGTCGGTGGTTCCAGCTTTCGGATAGAATCAATACTTTTAGGGCCGACTTCGATTCCCTTTTCATGCACAATAAACCCCAGAAATTGCCCAGTCGAGACACCAAATGCACACTTGAGCGGGTTCATCTTCAAGCCGTATTGTCTTGTTCTCTTCAACACTTCTCCGAGATCAGCCACATGACTTCCAACCGATTTTGATTTCACCATGACATCATCAATATAAATTTCCACCAATCGGCCGATCAAATCGTGATATATAAAATTCATGGCTCTCCGATATGTAGCACCAGCATTTTTTAGCCCGAAGGTCATGACAACCCACTCATATAGTCCCAACGCTCCAGGGCATCTGAACGCTGTCTTCGGTATATCCTCTTCGGCCATAAAAATCTGATTGTACCCAGCATTTCCATCCATAAAGCTCAAAATTTTGTTGCCGGCGGCTGCATCAACTAACAAATCAGCGTTTGGCATTGGGTACTCATCTTTCGGAGTCGCCTTATTCAAATTTCTGAAGTCGATGCAGACCCGTATCTTTCCATTTTTCTTCTCCACCGGCACAATACTGGAAACCCACTCCGCATATCGGCATGGCCTAATGAAGCCGGCTTCATATAATCTGATAATCTCTTCTTTGACGGCTTCATAATACCTAGGGTCAATTTTTCGAGCCCCCGCTTATATGGCCGATATCCGGGTTTGGTGGGCAACCGATGTTCAACGATCGATCGGCTGAGTCCAAGCATCTCGTTATAATCCCAAGCAAAACAATCTTTAAATTCTTCCAATAAGGCCACTAATTCATCTCTTACTTCTTTACATAATTTCTTGCTAATATATGTCGGCCGAGGCTTATCTCCATCCCCTATATCTACCTCTTCTAACTCGTCGGCCGACACAAAACCGTGACCTAGTTTCCCATCTTCGTTTCGTTAATCGGCCGACTCATCATATCCTCAATGCGTGTATCGATCGGCCGATTATCCGCCAATTCTCTGCGGGGCCCATCGGAGCAGCCGGGAGTACCCGACCCCCGGTCACAATAACTCCATCGTCCGTAATGTTTATGGCCTCCGCATCCCAATATGTGCCCGATAAACAAGGCGAGGCTCTCCAAACCGGCAAACTCGAAATCGGCGGTTGCAATGGTTACGGACTTATCGGCTCGTACGACTTCGACCTTGTTGCCGACCCATTGAATCAAACACTGGTGCATAGTTGATGGGATGCAACGGTTGGCATGAATCCGGTCTCTCCCCAACAAAGTTGTGTATGCACCTTTCCCGTCGATGATGAAAAAAGTGGTGGGTATGGTTTTGCTGCCCACGGTGATCTCCATTATTGCGGCCCCACGCACATCTTGGCTTCTCCCGCTGTAATCCTTGAGCGTCGGATTAGCCCTCATCATTTCCTCCGGCGTCCTCCCAAGCTTGCGGTATGTAGTGATCGGCATGACATTGACCGCTGCTCCCCCATCGACCAACATCTTCCTCATCGGTGACCCGTTGACGTAGCCGCTAATATACAATGCCTTGAGATGCAAATGATCGAGTTGGTCGGCTTATCAAATACCGCCGATTCCGGCGTCCAAAGAATCTCTCGAAGTCTCCCTACTTGGTTCTTCTTCAGCCGAATTTTCATCGGTCGATCCGACAATTCCGGGCATCGGGGACATCATATTCACTGCGGCTTCAGCTCGGACCACCCGAGACTGCACTTTCGGCCTCCATTGCTTCTTGGGCTTGGGCTCATCATCTTGGTCATCTCTATGATGCCGTCCACCCTTGATTTCTCGACAACGCATTCTTTGAAGCCTTCTCTTTTGGGTCTTACTGAGCAAACCACTAGGGCACCACTGTCCTTCGTTCTCGGTTTGATCACCTCTCGAACCTTCATGGTATTGGTAATCAAACTCTTCTTCATCATTGATTGGCCCCAACCGATCGTGAACGGAGGTTCTCTTTGGCACTATGTATCTTCGTTCATCATATCCGTGATCATAGCCGATTGCTCTTCCGGGGGCCGATTGTTGTGATTCATAGTTGCGACCAATCGGCCGTCCCTGGTAACTTGATGACCCGCCATCACGATACTCTTTCCGGCCGGTGCACTCGGGCAGTTCTCGATAGATGGAAGCTTCATGTTTTGGTCCCAGCGATGCTTGAAAGAAAGGACAATCCCGGTGTGGGTCAAAATCTTCTCGGCGGATCACGCCTTGCTCGTGCCGCTGACTTTGACCGACAGATTCTTGTTCATGTGCCATCCGATCTCTTTCTTCCCTTTCCCTCTTCCTCTCATATCGGCGTATGAAACCAGCTGATCCACCGCCGATAGTATTGATGTACATCGTATTAGCCGGGAAAGGGTGCCCATCAACTTTCATCTTCTTCTTTACATCAGCTGCTCGCAACACCCCACTCGTCAACCGCCTTCCGGATCTCATCTCTCATAGCATAACAATCAACGGTGTTATGATGTGAATTTCCATGCCACTTGCACCACTTAGCCATTTTCTTCAATTCCTCCGGCGTAGGAATTTTGTGATGAGGGGAAAGCTAGATTTTCTTTTCCCGCAGCAATCGATCAAATGTCCCA
This sequence comes from Chloris gayana, assembly GCA_031894775.1. NCBI lineage: Eukaryota > Viridiplantae > Streptophyta > Magnoliopsida > Poales > Poaceae > Chloris > Chloris gayana. Next base: position 57,399 of record JAUNZO010001186.1, on the reverse strand, counting down.
CTCGGGCGTGCCAAAAAGTGTGTTGACGTCAAAAGTCGCCAACACACCGTTGTCCGGAGAGTCCACCGAAACCCCGGCTGACGCAGAGTCCCGTGCTCCCAACGGACCGGCGCGGCTCGCCAATGTTCGTGTGCGCTGGTGCGTGCGGATGGTTTTCCTGCAAACCAACAAAGACAATAAAAAATGTAAAATTCCAGGTCATCGGCCCGGATAGACCGATGTGCAGCCGTGGCCGATTATGGCGTAAGATAGACAAAATCGGCCATAGACAGGGAACAGCACGGCCCATCCATTTATGTATTAAATGCCAGGCAAACGAATCGTGATACAAACGACGCGAAATCGGCCGACGCTATAACATGCGATCGGTGGCTAACAGCCGATTTCGTCGATAAACGATCAAATCATTATGACTTTGTAGGGATGTATTATCGAATAAAATGTAAACAAGATAATTATTTAATGGGATGTAATTGATTTGATAGCAAGAAGATAGTTTAATCATCAATTAGAGCAGTAAATCGGCCGATCGAGTATCCGGCCGATTCTGCCATCGATTATAGCGATGAATTATTAGACCTATCTACATGGAGGATGATGATGAATAAAATCATACTAATAACTCGGGTTCAAAAGCAGCTTTAACAGATTTGGTACTAATTGAACATAAAACAGCTAATGAACGTGATAAGCAATCGGCTAAACACTCCGAAAGAGCAGTAAGACAAATACAACCACACAGATCCCGAATCGACCGATCGCTCCAACAGGACAAGTCAATCGATGGCACGCGATCGGACCAGATCTAACGGCCGCGCACGTCCGGCCGATCCAGGACAAGCACGATCATAAACGCCTTAACTATGAAAGTAAATCTACACCCTAGCCAATCGGCTGCATGCGCCTAGGACAAGTCAACTATCGCAAAGGCAAACACAGGACACGTCAACCGAATCCGCACGATCGAATCGGCCAAGATGTAAAAGAATTCTCATAGCGGCTATCGTGACTCGGACGACCAGATCCGAGCCAATCGGCGTTATGAGCAAAGGCTGGGACGGGAAGGCAGGACAAGTCAAACTACCTCCACCACGAGCCCGGACCGGGTCGACTTGACTCATCCCGCCGATACTCACTACGATGATCAAGAACAGATCCGGTCGCCGGATAACTAGCAATTAAGCCATCTAATTACGAACAATGCGCCGAGAACTAGACAACATAATTACCTTATCAAGCCAACGTGTCGTCGACCGGAGCCCCGAAGATCCCCGCGCAAAACAGTAAAACTTGACAGAAAATTAGGGTTTGGCGATGCGCCGAAAATTGTATTGGATGTGAATCGAATTTACATGTTACATCCGAGTATGTATTTATACTCGGCACAAAGAATCCTACTCGGACCCTCTTCGGGCCGATGTCCTAACCGACTAGGATCTCTTTCCAAAAATAAACTATTATTCCTAATTTTACAACGTGGGCCAGGCCCATCAATGTCATGCTCTTCCGTTGGCGTCCGCGCACGATTCCCGGGAGGGACGCGCCTTTACTCGCCCAAGCGGCCGTCGGCCTTCGCCCACCGGCCCTCTTTTGACCTATAGTCACCGACAATGGGTCCCTTGGTCAAAAACCGGCGTCAACACCGCCTTATATATCCGGGGGAGTCGGGGTTACATGCGGTGTCCTACTCAATTACACGGATTACATATATGGAATTCTATCTCTAACTTTCTTTATTGATTCAAAGTCCTAATCGGACTACAAATCGCTCAATAACTTGCTCCTCAAGTCATTGTACGCCTGTCTTGGTATCCGCCTTGTTTCCATACCGGTATACGGAATCTTCTATTATTCCGGACCGGTCAGGAATCAGTCTGTCTGCTATCTTCATCACCTCAATCTTCATTGATTTGTTACCGTGTCTCTGCGCATACATTCCTTTATCATTTGTATACCCATAAGGCAAGTATATGACAGAAAGAGTGACCGAGACCACATACAAGAAGGATGTAGGAAAGAAAGGAATGTCCATTCACCAACCGTTGTAGCCAAAGCCATCAAAGAAGGTAATAGTCCCTGGCATGCATGAACCACCTCCCGTACCTCGGCTGATGTGCCACCACCTCGGCTTTCACCTCGGAGACAGGATGCTCCTCGGTGGCAGCAAGGTGGAAATTGGGAGAGAGCCGGTTCCTCACAGAGGCGTGGCAAGCCTCCATCTCTTATAAGAAGGTTGCTGAATTACCTTTCAGATATTTGCAAGTCACAACACTCGATTGAGGCGAGACAGCGCCATGAAGTGGCTGCAAGGAGAAAGGAAAAGAAAAGGTTGAAAAAGATTCAAGCCTAGTTATTGCCTCGATGATCCTCCCTCTCCACCTGGATCGGAAGATGAGCCAATTCCGAAGTGGAGCCTCGTTGATGCTAGAATTGCAAGAATAGAGCAAAGTGAGGAGTGGAGGCGTTTCAGCTATACCTACATGGATGGACATCCGGATGCGTCATCCTCGGCACCACCACCTCCTCGCTCCTCCACCACCTCCACCTGGACCTTATGGTGAACCGGACTTTGCTGCAGCTGCTGTTAATGCCTTCCTTGGAAATGTTCATCCCGGTATGGAAGATCCTCCCTTCACCTCTCTTTCATTCATCACTATACCATCTTTACCAATCTATCTTCCAGGGGACCACTGGATGGATCCAAACAATCCCCCTCTCATGGATGGTGAAACAAGCGAGGATGACCCCTTTCTGGTGATTGATGACAAAAGGGGAGAGGAAAATGGATTAAAGCTCGAGGAGACAAGATTGGGAAGCTATTGAAGGCCTTTGGAGCTCTCCGGTCTGCTGAAACAAGCCTGACCGGTTTGACAAACCGGTCGGACCGGTTTTAAGTGTCTTCGGTTTTCTGTAGTCTATATGATCTACATGTTCGCTATGTGTCTCTTGTCAAGACTATGTGCCCAACCTTGTCATAATACATGAATCTTATCCTGTGGACTTGAGAACAATTGTATGAGTGCTACTGTGTGTTGTTGTTGTTTTTAAAACATCTCTAAGTGATGATATGATAGTGTGAAATGCATGGAATGGGTGTTGGTTGATCTCTGTAGTTTCTGGTCCGACGCGCAGAAACGGTCGGACCGGTCTTTGTAACCGGCCAAACAGGTTTTCAGCAGCACAACCAGCTTAACCGGTCTGTGGTGGCGGTCGGACCGGTTTATGGTCTTGCCTGCTTTTTCTTCTTTTTTTTTGTTGTGCGTTTGTTGGTTCTTTTGCTCTTTTGCATCACGTGATATATTTGTGGCACACACACACACACACTTGTTTGTACCCCACGGATTCTCATATTTAGGGGAGCTCCATGTTTTTCACTAAATATGTCTCACGTCGGACAATGAGAGTATCACCATGTCTATTGGTGACTTAATTCTTCGTTTCATATCAAGCAAGCAACATACATCACAACAAAAAATCAATACAACATAAAGATGAATATCAAGAGTGTGCTAATGGATGATGCAAAGAAATGTGTCAATCTTTATGGTAAGTTTGATGAAGGATTAGCAAGGACTTGGCTATGATGGACTATACATTGAAGAAGGGCAAGCAAGGGCTTGGCGATGAACCTTTGTGGTGGAGAAGAGCAAGTGGATGTTGAATCCGACGAATCAAAAAGGCCATGGAGGATTGTATGTTTCCTAGTGTCAATTATATGTGAATCAAGAAAGAAAAGATGACATGGATATAATATGGAGCTTTGTCTATTTGATGATATAATCCATGGTCATCGGCTCAAGGTGGATATGCTTGGATCTCTATTCGTGTTGACAACCCCAAGTTGAAGCAAAATTGATAATGTGGTAAGTGACAAGTCTACAAGCTCAAGAAGTGAAAAATGTGTATTTGCTTTTAATCTTGAGTATAGGTTTGTCGTACTATCAAGGGGGATGCAGCACTAAGCTTCTACAATGTTCAAAGTGCTCAACATCCTAAGTGAGAAGCCATGAGAGGAAAACCACGAAAACCAACCTGTTAGTGTGCTGACTGACAAAACGTCCGACCGGTTTGGAAACAGGTCGGACCGGTTTTGTAAACCTAGGGATTTATCTCAGCTTTGAGAGTAATAGTGTTTTAGACCTTTTATAGAACCTATACACAAAAGTTGGTGAGAAGAGATCAAATAGAAGTGAGTGGACTGCCTTGTGAAGCTTAGTTGATGTGCTGGTCAAAACCAGGTCGGACCGGTTTGGACCGACACACCCAACGGCTAGTTTTCCGAAACAGTTTAAATAGCCTCCCTCCCCCTGTTTCGAGGGCTGCTGGTTCCAGGCCATCTCGGAACATCCCAACGACCATATTGAGCTCTCCCCAGCACCTTTTGTGAGACTTAAGTTATTTGGTGAAAATCTTTGGTTTGGGTTGAGAGATTTGAGCATTTGTGAGCAATCCAAGCCTTGAGCACTTTGTGGCTGCATTGAGCAATCTTGTGGCCTTTGTTATTCTAAGAGGTGAAGCCTCCTAGATGGCTAGGCGTTATCCATGAGCTCCTAAGTTGTGGTGAGCCAAGGGTCAGTTTATGAAGGTTGTGATCTTGCCTCCGAAAGGGAAAAGATCAAGCTAGTGGATCGGGGAAAGTGGTTGAAAGAGACCCGGCTTGGAGTTGGCGTTTGAGCAACTCAAGCTTCCTCAACGGAGACGTAGGACGGGGTAAATCCGAACTTCGGCAAACAAACTCTTGTGTCATCTTTTATGTTTGCCTCTCTTGTTTAATTTCTATCTCATATTGTGCTTCCGCTTTGATCTACACGGTTGTGCTTGTTTGTGATGTGCGGGGACTAAGTATGATGCTGCAAGAAACATCTATTGAGGCACTACTTCGAGTATTGGTTTGAGATAGATAGGTCCGACCGGTTTTGGTAACCGGTCCGATCGGTTTTGGTGCTGATATATGTTTTAAGTTGTAATTTGCAGGATTCGCCTATTCACCTCCCCCCCCCTCTAGGCGACATCAAGGTCCTTTCGAGGTCCAGTGGGTCGCGGAAAGGAATAGAGGTGGTCGGTGGCGTAGGTAGGTCGCGGTGGTTGCCGTAGTTCATCGAGGAGGTAGTTCCGGGTGGAATGGCGACGAGGGATGGCTCCAAAACTTCTTCAAGCTCTTGCGCAACCGAGAGAGACGAATTAGAGGCGAGAGCGGGTTCCGGAAGAGAGGAATCGACGAGTGGCAGCAGCGCTTGGTCACCGGACTTGGGAAAACGTCGATTGGCGGTGAGCGAAAGGAAAACGGCTCACACCGAGTTGGGGGAAGGGTGCAGCGAGGTCTTGGGGTTCCATTTATAGGAGAAGCCGGTAGGGGAGGTGCGCGCTAGGGCTCACCGATGAGTCAATTGCTTGGTGGACATTAGCTCGCACTACGCCGCCGCTACGGGTGTTGCGGCTCGAGACCGAGGAGGGGAGTTGGGGTATCACGCTACTGCCGGCGATTTGGCAGAATGGTGCGCGAAAAGGGGATGTTGTTTGCGGTGGCGGCGTCGGTTGTTAGGCGGTGGCGGCATTTGCCCGTGAGGAAGATGCAGGCCAACCGGCGAGCTGGGCTAGCTGCTTCGCTCCTTGGTTGCGCAAGGCTTGGTGTAGGCGGGTGGACCTGGTTGCTTGGGCCGGCGGGGAGGGAAAGAAAGAAAAAGGCCCATGCGCTGGTGGGAGAGGAAAAGAAAAGAGAGAATGAAAAAGAAAAATGGAAAAAAGGAAAAGTGGGCTCGGCCCACTTGGAAATTGGTCGGGCCTAGGGAGAAAGGAAGGTTTTGGGCTAGGCTTAAGTTGGTTTTAGATCCAACTAGTTCTAGGATTTTCCTATTTAAAAACCAGGAATAAAACTAAGGCTTATACAGAAAATAAGAACAATGCATGTATGAAATGCAAATGCAACATTAATTAATTAATTAATTAATTTAGGAAAATATTTTTATCCTTAAGGCACCCTATTTTACTATTGTTGATAAATTTTAATAATTGCGAAAAATAGGGTGTTACAAACCTACCCGCCTTAGGATGAATCACACCCTTGAGATTCGGAATGATCGGAAAAGAAGTCCGGAAACTCTACCTTCGGTGCTTCCTCTCTTTCGCATGTGGCTTCTTCCTCTCGTATGATTACTCCATTGCACTTTGCACATGTGGTACTTCTTATTCCTTGTAGCTTTTTCTAGCGTTTCAATTTTGACAGGATACTCGTGCGCTCCGACATATGCGGTGACAAATGCAACCTTAATTAATTAATTAATTTGGGAAAATATTTTTACCCTTACTCTATGTGGTAAATGCACCCTATTTTACTATTGTTGATCAATTTTATTAATTGAGGAAAAATTGGGTGTTCCATCTCCTGCCTCACTCTCGTTTACAATAGAATGTTTTCCCTCGGATTCCATTAAGAAGGATAGCTGAGGTGGCCGAGATAAGAATTGTTTTTGTCCATTGCAGCCACTTTTCTAGGAAACCAAGATGTTGCATCATTGTCAAGATGGTGTTGTTCTCCACGATATCGAAGGCCTTTGCAAAATCCAGCTTTAATATCACAAGTTCCCTTTTGGGCTGATACCATTGGTGTATATATTCATATGCCCAAGCTAAGCAATCTTGTATTGTTCTAGTTTTAATGAATCCATACTGATTGTCATGAATTAGCCTTAGGATGGCACCTTGCAATATGTTAGAGCAGCTTGGTTAACAATTTGAGGACTGAGTTAATGAGTGAGATGGGTCTGTAGTCATTCACTCCAATTGGGTTGGTGTTCTTTGGTATCGAGTCATTATTGATTGCATGTAGACCGATGTTGTTATCAAAGAAATCAATAAAGAAGTCTTGACATAACTGGTAGAAGTCTTCCTTGATGACAGGCTAACATTTTTTTAGAAACATAACTGGTAGAAGTCTTCCTTGATGATAAGCCAACATTTTTTTAGAAATAATGGCCGATTCGGAAATACGGGGCTCCATGATACTCGCCAATGCTCGCCCTTGTTGTTGCCCGAGACAAAGTCCAAGGCGTTAGGTGACAAAGACCGAGCGTTCTTAGGAGGGCCGATAGTGTCGGTAGTGGCCTCCCTCCTCAACCAATTGAGCTCCTTGCCTGGTTGGGTGTCGTGCGCAGCTCGGGCGGCAAATTTGAAAATGACTCGGCCATGAGACACCATTGTCGGCGTTGTGCGAGGATGGGAGAGGCTGCGACGAAGGGTGTTAGCTGCTGTTTGCAAGGGGACAACATGGTGATTTGCAGCAAAACAGGAAGGCCTGGCTCGCGCATTGCCGAAAGGAAGAGAACATAGGTGTTGCTTTGAGGGGGGGGGGGCTCAGCTTGAACGATGAAGAGAAGGAAACTGTTTTATGTTGACGTTTCTTCTTCGAGAGACCAGAGTCCACCGAGCTTCCTCTTCTCTTTCCCAATCTTTGTGATCGGCGATCCGAGTTGACGCCACCGCTGTGCCACAAGAAGAAGTAGACATCAAAATGCTTGGTGATGATGCGCTTCTAAGAGTAACCGAAGAAACCCACCTCGAAGGCAACCGAGAAACAAAATTGGGAGTGTTGTTCATGGCAGGTATGGAATCGACCAGGAACACCCCCAACACCAAATGCAGAGCCATGCCAACAAATTCCTCCGTTAACAGGAAGGAGAAACGACGGAAGACTTTGAGAAGAAAGAAGGTACCTCTAGCAGATGAGGAAGGGTGGTGCACCGGGAGTTGTAACGCTGGAGAACTTCATCTTCTAATGCTATGCCTCTTGAGAAACTCTAGTCATCATACTCCGCGTAGGGCCTGTCCCTAGCCAGCTTGGCCATGGCTAGGATAGTTGAGTCTTCTCATTTCGTTGGTTAGTGGGCTTCATCCCCGCCGGAGGCAGTGCAGGCGATGGTGGGGGTGGGGGATGGGGGGTTGGGGAACGGGAGCACTAGGGAGAGAGCCATGCTGCAGTACGATTCCTTCACCATTATGTTGTTTACCTGCTGTTTCCTGCTACAATTTTATCTGTTGTCTTCATGAAATTAGTGTAACCACGCCTGATTAATACTCCCTCCGTTTCAAATTATAAGACGTTTTTGACTTTCGGAGATTATGTTTGACCGCTCGTCTTATTCAAAAATTTTATGCAAATATACAAATAAATAAGTCATTTACAAAAATCTTTAATAATAAAACAAATCATAATCAAATTAATAACATTTGCATAAATTTTTTGAATAAGACGAACAGTCAAACGTGAAGTCTAAAAGTCACAAATGTCTTACAATTTGAAAGAGAAGGAGTATGTTTTTAGTGAATAACGGGAGTACAATAGGCTGAAAAATATATAGGGTTAAGTAGTCCATGTTTACTTGTGTTGCAATTTGCAAACGCAACAAAACAGTCCACAAAAAGCTCGGTTATCATGCGTTTTTTTGAAGTGACAGGAAGGAAAAAAATGCAGCGCCACATGTTAGGTAAACATAAAACTGTGTGTGGAGTGCAATTCCTCTATAGCAATGCATGTGCATTAGCACTCACTGATATGTGGGCCATCAAAGACGTGGGTTCCACATGTCAGTCTCTGTTAATGCACATGCATTACTGTAGAGGATCTCTACTGTGTGTGTGTGTGTGTGTGTGTGTGTGGGAGGGGGCATTCAGCATGAAGCATACACTCGACAGACTAGGTACTCAACACCACCAACTCAGCTGTGACTTACAAACACCTTTCTACAACCTCCTATACTCGGGCGTGTTGCAACACAAAAGAAATATATGCAAAAGAGGAGCATATGACATTAGCATAAGTGGAACAGCCAAGATCAGCTCAAGCACGAAATATCCGCTCTGCATTAGAATTTTTAAGCTTACACGATATTATAATGTTCTCAAGCCTTTCGAATACAAAGATAATTTATATATTTTAGGCTACAACAGAAAGTATTCACTACATAGTTCCTTCCAGTACAAGTAAACAGGAATTGAAAACACTGTTGCATAAACAAACATTGTTCTGAAGCACTAGGGGACCACATTCAAACTTTTGACAGCTATAACAAAATACCTCCCGTCGTTTTATTTCTCTACCTTTACATATATTACAACTCTTATAATTCACATCCTGAAGACCATATCCAGATGTTTCTCAAATCACACCATCAAAAGTTTTCCTTGTGGAACTCAAACTTTGTATTGGTCTTGTGGGTGAAATCTGCAGATAACTGCCGTAGTTGCGGCACAAGGACAGGCTCACCACAGTAAAAAACTCCTGAGGCAAAACCAGATGTTAGCAGGGGATGAAATCAATTGACATCATATTATTGATATGTAAGGCATGAGCATGACATACCGACACGTTGGTTCTCATGGTTAACTGCAACACGTTTGAAGACGCTTCGCCAATTTGGCCGTGCAAAGTGTGTCTTGACCTTAGTTCCAGACAAGATATCGACACCCTTCTTTGCATGCTGGAGTTCTTGGAGCATGACAATGAGGGCAGAACGTGCATCACCTTCCTCATAGACACTCGAGCAATGGTTGTGGAGCTCAATGACTCCATCTGTGTCTTTCTCAGCCACCTCGTTCATGACCCCTCGGAACCATTCGAAGGATCCCTCTTCTCTCGTGACCCAGTAGAAGTAGGCCCTCTTTGTCATGAACGGTCTTTTCTTTGTCCTACCACTGCCCTCAGGCTCTGTGCCTGCAACAGATCCTCCTTGCTGAATGTGGTTAAGGACATCCTTCACAATGCTAATCAATGGAGTAGCTCCAATGCCTAGCCCAATGAGCAGTAGCACATCATATTCCCGATAATCTTGGGCTGGAGCACCATATGGTCCATCAACCAAAAGTTTTGGGAATCTAGAACATGTTTCAAAATCAGGATAAATCAATGTAACAAACGCATATTGCATTGTAAAGAAAAAAATCCAAGAAAATCCACCTGGCATTGTTCTCATTGATTCCCTTGGAAAGATCAGCTCTAAGGAGTCCACTTTCACCCTCAGTTGGAGGCCGACATGCCTGATTGACAATTACAGTAATACTAAGATATCAGAAATCACAAACTTCAGAAGTTGCAGCTCAAACCGAGATAACAGAAAACTGAAACTCCAGGGGGCAACTTACCTCAGAAAATACAGTCCTTAGGCGTGAAGTCCAATCACCCCTAGTGCGAATGTGGAGACTAAGATAATCATCTCCAGGTGCTGATGTAATGGAAAATGGATGCCTGGAAGGAAAACCAAATTATGGTACTTCGTTTCTCGATTATATAGTTAAAGAGCTCATTGTCAAGAAAATGTTAATGTCGATACCATTCATATGGAGATACAGCACGGCAGTTTATGAAGATATACTGTCCACTCCGATACCTGAAACCAGGTGGCTTAGACATATAGAGAGCCAAAACATTACCTGGATACACAGCAACCTGTCGAGAGGCACAAAGTCAATAAAATATTTTTTTAGGAAGTTTAATAAAAAAAATTGGGAAGCTAAATTTGAGTTGTAAAGCAAACTTAGGTTGCTGGGATGCAGCACTTCCCACCAACTGAACTAATAGTTCTCATCTCAGAGAATTTCAAAAAGACAAAGGCTAAACCAAAGTTAGAGAATTGTTTTAGTTGTTGGTACCTTCTGAATCCTAACTGCATCATGGCTCCTAAATAGCCGAATAATGCGCTCGCTCACATATAAGACGACAGGAACAGCAAGGTACATCCAAGTCTGACAATGATAAATTGTTTTGTGAGTATTAATATTCAGAAATTTGGTGTTCCGTTATCATTTGGTCACAAATGCTTACCGTTTTCTTGTACCATTTCCTGCTTAAATATAAGCAGATTCCATGAACGACAAGCAGTGTATACACAATAACAAATAAGTGGTGTGTAAACCAAAAGGCATTGAAACCAGTCATTTTCTTCAGGGATTAGAATCCTTGAGCCTGTTACGGCGAAACCATGGCTGGGCTAATACAAAAGCTATAGTCATGAGTACTACCATGACCACGCCTGTCCACCCTTCGGTTCCCTTTACAAACCACCAGTAATTTGGTGGTTTTTGCTCTCCGAAGAAAGGCTTCATAGGTTCATAGTCAGCATCATTTGCATGGAGCAGCCTTGGAAAATCACATGTCAAGTGAGCACCTGCATGTAGAAAAACTCCAACTGCAACACCAGCTGCTATTACCTGCAATATAATATATCACATATTATATAATCAGATAATCAGATATACATGTTAAAAGTTGTTTCTTATTGATTGTCTAGGATAAAAGCGACTATGCTTAAGTAGACTGGATGAATTCAAAGATGGTAATATTTACTATTTTGTCATTGCGTTCAATACTAGTGAAATTCATATAAGCTTACCTTATGAAAGTTTATGTTGTCATTGAACGGTACAACAGCTCCTATCTTAGTCTTTGACCGAATCCAAGTGATTGTATTTCGACAAACAGGAAAAAGAACCAGGGCCATATTGAACTTAAGGGTCTCTGCAGCTCCTTTTGCAGTTGTCACACAATAGCCCATGATGTGAAATACTGCTCGATTACGGTATTGAATGAACTTCCAAATGAAGAGGCCAATGCAGATTGAGAGCCAGAGAGTCATAACCCAAATGCGCTTCCAGTTCTCCTCAACAAAGTACAAGAACTCTTGCCAGTAATGGTAAAATGGACTCACGTCCTTGTTTGATGCAAGCTTCATGCTAAGAGCTTTGCTAAGTTTTGAACTATGTGTTGTTGATCTTGCAGCAGCTTGAGATGGTGATTGCAGCAAAAGTGCCTCCAAATCCTCAATCTGTTAAGTGTTTAATGTGGGTTGTAGTTAGAAGATGGACTGTGACACAACTGTCATTTCTATGAGTAAGTTTGGTACTGACCTCGATATATCCCAGGTTGTTGGGGTCAAGTTCTTCCATAATGAGAGCGGTGTACTCATCAGCTCGTTCCTTGAGCTTGGAAAGTTTGTTTGCGGATGCACTAAGGGTGATAATCTGCAAAAGAATAGTTGTATTTTCTAAATACCAGACGATATGCAACATGAAAACACTACATTTTTTACTGTTGAATCTTCTAACAGACCTCCTTGACCTCCTCTGCTGTGATCCTTCCATCAGCATTCTTGTCAACCCTGAACATAGAAAATATAAGATGTTAATTGCCAGATGAAATATTGAACAGACGATGAATACAAGTGAAATTAATTTGCATGAAAGTTTCCTAATGTTACTTGCTAGTAGACCAGTTATTTTGACGTGTAATTATGTATTGGTAAACTTCTCACATATTGTATTACATGTATAATGAAGAAAACCATGCCAAAACTGGTAAAATGTTAACCAATATTACTAACATGTCAAAGAATGTCCGGAGGCGGTTGTCGAAACCCTGATCACTCAGCTGCTCCCAGAAATCTTTCAGCTCATCCTTGGTTAGAACCTCCTTTGTGATCCCTCTCTTCCTTGCCAATGAATCGAACACTTGCAATGCAAACTCATCTGACCCTTCCATCCCTGCACAATCCACCCCAAAAAAACTTGAAATTTTGTTCTTTCAAACAGCTGTACAGAGAACATAATTTTTTCTGAAACTTCTCAAATTACCAATGCATTTCCCAAATCTTGAGCGGAGCAGCACTCCGTCAACCTGTAGATGATTGAAACGTTTCTCCACCGCAGGCCAGCCATCATGGCCAACTTTCGCAGTCACAAACTGCAGGCCTCTGAGTGCCACGGCAGCACCACTCTTGGTTCTGTTCAATACTCTTTTCCTCATGTTTCTTCCCAGTTGTGACTGCGGTGTCTTATTGCTTGCGCTCTTCAGCTTTAGCCCATTTGTCACCTGCCTAAGTTTTGATGCTAGCTTGCCACTCCTCGAGGGAGGCAACTCTACTGACAGGCTATCAAACTCGGCACCATGCCCCGAGCCACCATCACCAACTGCTCTGACACCTTCGATTGCCACTGAATCACTCTGTACATCAAGGGTGATCTCGACAACCTCGTCATCATCTTTGAACCTGGTGGTCTTGGTGCCTCTCCGATTAGGATCATCCATATTGCCACTGTGTGGTATTAATGTTGCAGTGTCATCTTGTGACCTCCTTGAACTGTTAAGATCCGGGGCAGTATCGATGTCTGCCATAGCCTTCCCTGACGATTTCTCCTTATTTTCTAGTCAAAAGATAAATTAGTAAATAACGAGTATAATAGGAGAAGCGTTTGTGTTAAGTGCAAAGACTGCATGTTCTTCCAACAAATACATTTCCTATAAGCTACAGAATGTCCCCTTTCACGATAAGGAGACAAACATCCAGCTGTAAAATAATTTAATGAAAATCAAACTTGCTTGACGAAATTAACACTATTTGCAGTTGGGAAGTGAAAATCTCTAAAAGTATTGTTGGTTGGACAGAGAAGTCAAAAGAGAAGAAAGACTGATGTATCTTTCAATCGGATCAAGAACTTGCATCCCAGAACTCAAATATTAAATTGTGTGGGAAATAGACTGGAACATCGTCACTCTACTTCCCAGAGCTTCTCAATCAGTAAATGAGTCCTCCAGCTTTTGACGTATTTGTCTGTACCTAGCTCGACGAATAGGGAAATAACTTCACACAGTGAGTTCTCCAGCTCAGATCTAGGGATGAGAAGACGCACGCACGAACTTCGCAATCAAATATCCACCCGTTTCTTTGTACCGCAAACAGTTAAATTAAACAGGGGTGAAAAAGGAAAAGGCGTTTAGGAGTGGAGTAGCAGCTACTGAAGGGCGAAAAGGGAAAGAAAAGAGAAAGAGGGACTGGAAAATCTAAGAAACAAGAAAAGGTAAGAAAATTTGGAAACTGGATCATGGAAAAGCGTGTGAAAGAGCTCTACCTCAAAAACGTTCCGTGATTTCAGCTGCCGATTATAACTCCTAGCATTTCTTGAGCCCTCCACCCTGACAAACAAAGAAAAACCTAGGACCTCTGCCTTCAGCAAACAAGGGGATAGCAGATAGAAACGAAGTTGCGCTAGAGATTTCAAGAAGGAAACGGGCAAGAGGGAAAAGGTCCTACCACAGAGTTCGATGAAACGCACGCACACGCACGCACCGCCGAGCTCGATCGAACGAATGCAGGTGGGTGTGGGTTCGCAGGAGCAGGAAGGAGATGCAGATGGGCTGGGACTAGTAAAGCAATGAACAGTTAAATAGTGCCTGGGAAAGGGAAAACAACACGGGCGAGTGGGTGGTGTGGGCCGTGTGGCCGGAGAAGACGGGGGTGGGGGAGGAGCGCCACTGTGTTTCTGTCCGCTTGTAGCGAGATGGACATCCGGGGCTGGAGCTGGACAGCTCGACGTCCGAGGACCTATAAACGCATGTGCTTTTCGTGACGGTGGTTGGCCTTCAGGATTTTAAAATGTAAAAATGGCTAGGTTTTGCATCAACAGTACTATTAGTGAGTATTCTACGGCGGTTCGAGGATTGGAGTAATAACCTCTTGAAAACAGATGTTCTAGCTGTTATATATGTGTTTACATTAAACTGTGAGGTTAAATTACTGGACGGGTTCATGAAGGTTAAACTCCTTATACTGTTATTATGCATTTACATTAACCTATGGGGGTTCAAACAAGTTTGACGCTTGACATCTAGTAGGTATAAATGTATAGTAATAAATACATTTTTTTCTTTGAAATATCATGGCTATATTCACAAGATTACAAAAAAATGCACTTACAAGTAATTATGCAAGATGATGGTTCCTTTATGCATGCATAGGAATGTTACAGTTTATATTGCATACATGTTAGCGTCTTGAACTTTAGTACCATAACTGACGAACATTTTTGGAATTTTAAGAAATAAGTTCAAGATTCTCCATCTAAGACCCTAACATACGTGTGATCAATGTTATGAACGATAATGTTACTCTCTCCATCTAAACCCTACCATGATTCGACTTGGCATGAATATATATGAAAATTATGAAAAGATGACACATTATTTTTAAAATGAAATCAAATGAGTGTGAAATAAATTTCATGAAAAAACGATAGAGGATATATGTGACACTAAATATAAACTTATAATCATACGAGCATGCATTGAAATATAAATCTAGTGATACAACTTTTGTATTACTAAATGTCTAGTGTTAGCTTAATAACTGTGGTTCAAAAGCTTTAAAGTTTAGAATACCTGCACACTTTATAATAACTAGTACACATGGCACGCTCTGCTGCGTTCAATTTACTGGACGGGTTGATGAAGGTTAAATTCCATATGCTGTTATTATGCATTTACATTAACCTATGGGGGTTCAAACAAGTTTGATGCTTGACATCTAGTAGGTATAAATGTATAGTAATAAATACATTTTTTTCTTTGAAATATCATGGCTATATTCACAAGATTACAAAAAAAATGTTGGCAAAGCTATTATACAAGAATTACACTTACAAGTAATTATGCAAGATGATGGTTCCTTTATGCATGCATAGGAATGTTACAGTTATATTGCATACATGTTAGCGTCTTGGACTATACTATAACTGACGGACATTTTTGGAATTTTAAGAAATAAGTTTAAGATATATCTCCATCTAAGACCCTAATATAAGTATGATCCATGTTATGAAGGATAATGTTACTCTCTCCATCTAAACCCTACCATGATTCGACTTGGCATGAATATATATGAAAATTATGAAAAGATGTCACATTATTTTTAAAATGAAATCAAATGAGTGTGAAATACATGCATTGAAATATAAACCTAGTGATGATACAACTTTTGTATTACCAAATGTCTAGTGTTAGCTTAATAACTATGGTTCAAAATCTTTAAAGTTTAGAATACCTCCACACTTTACAATAACTAGTACACATGGCGTGCTCCGCTGCGTCCAATTTTGTAATGTTCAGACGGTATCCGTAAAATAATCTGTTACAATTTAAAAGGAACTTAGAGACTATGGAAAAACGTAAAAGACACAACACACGAATCTACAATCTCACGAAAGATCAAGTATTCAAATGGAAATATTGTCGGCTAAATTTAATTCATAATAGATAGAAATATTGTCGGATGGCACAAGCATGACCCGGTGCGAATAAAATCGAGCAAACCCAAGCCTCACGCCCGGCCGCTCTCTCCCTCCCCAGCGACGGTGTGTCCGGTAGCGCCGACGAGTCCCCCGAGCACCACATCTCCTTCCTCCCCCGACCAACCTCCACCTCCCCGGCGAGCCCCCACGTCACCATCCCCTCCGGCGTGGAAGAAGCGTCACGGCGGTGCAACGGCGAGGTAGACAGTGTCCCCCCCACGGTTCCGAGAGCGCGCTGCTCCGTCCAGGAGATCCCCGTTGACGCCCACCCTTCCGCCGGCACAAGCGATTGGCAAGTAACGATCGGCGATGGCGGGTTGGATCCGGCGAGAAGATCCATGTACGTTAAAAAAGGTTCTGGTCTTCGATTCAGCATCGCGAGGCCGGATCCGGCCAATATCAAGGACGACGCAACCATTCCATGGCCCGCGGTTGGCTAGCCCGGTCTCCCAATGCTGACCCACACGGTCCACGAGAGATGCGGGCCACCAACGTCGTGACGACGACATGGCCGCTGCGGGCGGCCGCCATGCCGACATGAAATGGCTTGGTGCGTGTGGACAACGTCCATGTCGACCAAAAAGCTGAGGAGAGGTGGAGGGTAGGAGCCATCAGGAATAGACTATTTGGATGGATGGACTACTGTATTTTGGTGGAAGACATATGTGATGCAACATATTTGAGACAATAACAATCATTTAGTTGGACCACACGGCTTACTCCATGGGTAACTTCCTATTGGCTACATTAACTTTTGGCCACGATTGCGGCACTAAACATGGAAAGGATGTTGACTAGCTGTGGATTTTATTGAATGACTACTACTATCATCCCAAAATATAAGTATTTCTAGCAGATTCGTAGCATCTCTAATGAGTCTAGATAAAAACATGTATGTCCAGATTCATCAAAAAGATGCTTATGAATCTAGACATCCAAAAGCATAGGTAGGAATGCTTATATTTTAGGATGGAGATAGAATTATTAACTGGCTATGCTTGAAGAGCTTATCTTGGATCAAATGATATGAATATGAAAAATTATGACAAAATGATACAATATTTTTTATGTGAAATGACAGAATACATTTAATGGAAAAAATGATACAAGATGGCGTTTGACACTCAGACAATACATTTTTCTTTCACGGCAGAATCTATACAATCTATCATCTTACACTGTTTCTTAGAAATTGTGAGAGTACTAAATGTCTACTTTTTCTGTGCAGTCGACAGTAACGAAGTGTTGACGTACGTTCTGGGTGGTGTTTCTCTTGAGTGTTGTTTTGGCTTACATTAAGTTTTGAAATACAAATACCCGATACGTAGTAATTCAATATCATATCACACGAAGAGGTTTGAAATCAAATCCTATAGGGCTGGATTTTTTAAAATAAATTACAAAATTCTATTCCATTTGTGATTTGCGAGAGACTGCGCATGGGAGTGTTGAAATATGAGTGAATTGTCCATCCTTTCTTATCAGTTTAGTTTTTTTGCACAGCTTGGCGCATAGTAGTAGCTCAATATAACCATGTGTGCACTGTTTCTTTAGTAAGAAGGGATGATTGTATAAACCATCCCATAAGTCATGTAGAGTTTGAAATTCTCACCCATCAGTCTATTGGATGCACATTCCCACCACCTATTGTATTTTGTTGCAAAAGTTACCCTCGTTTGCACATGTTTAATTGGTTCAACTTGTTTTCAGTTATTTCGAGCAACGGATTGTGTACTTATCAAATTTATAAATTCTTCACATTTGTTTAGAGAATATTTAGTAAAATAATACCAATTTGAATTTAATTTGAACAATATTTCAAATAGTTTAAGATTAATTAGATTCATTTAAACTTTACAATGTTAAATTTAGTTAAATTTGCTTTTGTTGATTTTTTATCTGTGAAAACATATGACAAATTAAACACATGGAAAATTTTAGGTGATCTTTGTAAAAGTATACACTAGGGGTGGGAATTTGTAACCAAAAAAAAATTATGAATGTGAATTTCAAACTCAAGTGACTCATGGGGTGTTTTATGCAATTAAACCTAGTAAGAATGACTACACTACTGTGCGTTTAGAAAGTATAAAATCAAACCACGGATCCACTTTGAAATTGATATATTAAAAAATAGAACGATATGGCCGTACGTAACATGCAAGAATTTTGTACGGGGAAAAGAAGAGCATGATATCCCATTCATTGCGTGGGAGGTTGAGTGTGAAAAATATCATATGATTTATCTCGTGAATTAACATGTGCAACTTAAATGTAGAGTACCTAGTCCAAGCATGGTGAATTACAAAATAAGTGCATTCCGAAATTGTACTAGTTAGATCGAGAGTTGCACGCAACACTAAATTGTCGGTGCTCTTTAATAAGCTATCTAATTAATCTACAGATTTTACTTGGGAGTTCAATGGAGCAATTTTGAGATGCATTTAACGTTACTCAAGGATATGCTCGTGTGGCACACATGGGTGGAATCAAAGTTTGTTTAATGTTTCCAACAAATACAATATGCATCATTCCTGACTCACGCCATGAATTAAGAAAAGTACGGTCAACAATCCATCGTCTGTAGACTACATATAACTCCTTAAAGAACGGTCATGTTGGAGATATGTGGAAGTTTAAACCAAAGGAAAAAAAAGCCACCAACTTACCGTTCTTGTATCCAAATGATATTTTGAAGCATAAATAAAATGTAAATATGTTATTTTGTATCCAATCCATGAATGCATATAAATGTCATCCATGGTACTTTAGCATACTATTTTTTTCCTTGATATTTTTTCACTACTAACATAAAGGTGATGAACTAAATTTAGGAAAAGTACGAACCTAAACTTGGAAATCTGCCTCCATGTGTATCACTAACAACAACTTTGAGCCTTCTTTTCGTTGGCCCCGTTTGTTTTGGCTTGTGATTGCAGATGTCGCATAATCGATTGGAGCTTCTAGAGAAGAATTTGTGCTCCTGATGATCAATCCACCACATGCGACGCATGGAAGCCCTTGACAAGTAGAGGATGGGGGAAATCATCTAAAAGCCACCCTTAAGGAGTGGAATCCCCGGAACAATTGCGACGTCCCAAAAATGCCACCCACGAGCAGCTCCCACCCTCTAGCGACGCCACTCCTAACCAGGAAAAGGCCTTTCTTTTTTTCCCTAAAACCAAATGTCAGCGGACAGTTCTGCCCCTTAGACGTCCAACGCTGACTTCTTCCTTCGCTTGCGCCCGAGAGGAGACAGAAACTTAATGAGAAGAAGAAAAAAAAATCTGGCGTAGAACCCTAACCCTAGCGCGAGCTGCTGCTGCAGAGGCGGTGGCAGGATGGCGGTTGCCGGGGGCGAGTAGGAGGATGCTGACGTGGACGGGCTTTGGGTTGCCGGGCGCCGGAAGTAGGATGCGCTCACATGCGAGCAGCAGGAAGCAAGACCCGCGAGCAGGTGGACTTCGTGGCGCACGAGTATGATTCTTCAAACCAGAGTTCTCCGATTGGGTGAGCTTGAATTGGTCTATCAATTTTGATGTGTTTATGTCAGAATGTATGTTAATTGATTCACAGTATTATCTATAGGAATCCGTTAGAATATGAGATGAAGATCACTCTTAGAGTTCCCGGTTACACAATTTATCTTGAAGACAGTAATGAAATGAAATAGCTGCAAAAGATCATATTGTTGAAGCCATACATGTTTGTAGCTACTCTATGTCCAATCTTTTAGCTGATTTAGCAGCTAAAACTAAGTGGGGGATATGCCAAGAACATGCATTCTGGTATTGGAACATTGAGGATACAGGTTTGAGACAAGTTGTCACTGATGCTGATTTGAACTTAGTATTTTAGAAATATGAGTCTCATAAGTGTGTCACTTTTGTTGTGGAGTTTATTGTTCTACAAGCTTATAATAGTAGCTTCATAGTGGATGAGAAAATGGAAAAACTGCCGGTAAGAAGGAATCCAATTGCAGAATCAGAAAGTGACTCATCAGATTCCGAATCAGAAAATGAAGAACGTGAAGAGCTTGTGGACCCTTCTTGGATGGATGATGAGCATATATTCATGGAAGACAATGAGGTCTTTGTATCACTAGGTTTGAGGGACGAGGATGGGGCGACTCGGATGAATTTAAGCCAGAAGGGTGTGGATCTCAATACATACCATGTTCAAATTCCAGTTGATGATGAAGCTGAAAATGAGCAACGATTTATAGTTGACAAGGAACATCCGAAAATAAAGAAGGGTGAGAAATTTCCATATATGCTGGATTTTAGGATGGATTTAAAGCAATGTGCCATCTTAAATGAGTTTGAGGTGCACAGGGTCAAAACTGATAAAAAGAGGTATAGGGCTGAATGTAAAGCAACTGGTTGTCCGTGGAGAATTGTTGCTTATAAGATAAAGGGACAACCAACTGTTGAGGTGTGTGCATTGACTATGTTTCATGCATTTCATTGGTTTCTTATACTTAATGTGTTGTTTCACCATTTTATTGTCTTTGTTTCTACAGGTGACCATGATTCCTAAATGAGCATGAATGTATGGGCACTAGCAAGTTGGGAAGTTCAATGGCAACATAAAAGTGGGTTTCAGAGAGAGTGGTTGGATGGCTAAAGAAGAAGCCAACTCTTGGGGCTGCTGTGCACGACAAGTTGCTAGAAAAGTATGGTGTTGAGATTAGTTACAACGTTGTTTGGACGGGTAGGAAGAATGCAATGGACTTGATATTTGAGGCTTGGGAAGATAGTTTCAGTTCTTTGTTCAATTTTAGGGCTGACTTCCTTAGAAGATCTCCTGATTCAATTTTTGAGATTGTTGTGAAGCTAGAGGGTGATGGTGTGATGTTTGACAAGCTATTTATTGCTATGAAACCATGTGTTGATGGATTCCTTCAAGGGTGTTGACAGTATCTTGGTGTTGACTTGATAGCCTTGAATATAAAGTATAAAGGACAACTAGCATCTGCAAGGGCTATTGATGGAAATAATTGGATGTATTCTGTAGCTTGGGGGATCTTTGAGACAGAATCTTCCAATAGTTGGACATGGTTCTTGACGCAATTGGAGAAGGCGATTGGACATCCACCGTCTTTAGCAATATCAACTGATGCATACAAGAGTTTGGATGCTTCTATGAAGGAAGTGTTCCTAGATGTGGAACATAGGGAATGCATGAGGCATTTGTGGATAAATTTCAAGAAGTACTACCATGGGGAAGTCTTTGACAAGACTATGCGGCCAGCGACAAGAGCTCATAAGATTGAGAAATTTAATCTCCAATGGAATCAAATAATTGTTGCATGTCCGGAAGTTGTCACATACATCTCCAAAGGAATCAAATCATTGTTGCATGTCCGGAAGTTGTCACATACATGAACCAACATCACAATCACAAGTGGGGCAGGGCAATGTTCTCAAACAATTCTAAATGTGACTATGTCAACAACAATATTGCTAAGAGCTTCAATAGCTAGATCAAGAAGGTGAAAGACTTGCCTATTGTTGAGCTTATTGATGTGTTGAGGCAAATGATTTTAGACTTGTGGGACAAAAGTAGAAGGATTGCAAGTAAGCTCGAGGGTACCATTCTTCCAACCATAGTCAAACAATTGAACGCCAAAACAAGAGGATTGGGCCACATGAAGGTATCTAAAGGGAAGGACACTACTGAAGTGTTTGGATTCTATTATGATATGACACCCTGGAGATATATTGTGGAGCTGATCACTCACACTTGAAGTTGTGGCGAGTGGCAAATGACCGGGAAGCCATGCCCTCATGCTTTGTGTTTCATTCAAATGTTCCCAGATGTTGACATGGCTTCTTATGTCCATGAGTATAGATTCAAGGCAGCCTACAATGGTTCTATTCCACACATGATAGATAAATCTCAGTGGCCACAAGTGGATATAGGTTTTCAGCTTCTTCCACCCCCATTGCAAAGAGGTACCGGAAGATAGAAAAAAAATAAGTTCAAAGCTAGCCATGAACCAGGAGCAAAAAGACAACAAAGGTGTAACAAGTGTGGAGAATATGAACCCCGCAAGAGTGGGAACTGTCCTTTGAATGACCCAAAAAAGAGGTAAGTTGATTCCCCATTTCTTCTCATTTTTGCTGCTATGCATGTGCTTAGTCATTAGTTAGTAATTGTTTCATTTCAGTATGTAGGAAGAGGAAGGTCCAACCAAAGAGAAAACCAAAACAACCCAAGATTGTACCTGCTGAAACCATCTCTCCGGCCTCAATCACTCGAATGCTCGTGCATCTGGTTCATGGAGATGGTGGTGATGCACCTATATCCAATTCGAGCATTTCAGCTAAGTGGTTGTTGGTGCTTCCAGCTGAAGGAGATTAAGCCTCTAAATAGGCCATTATTATTATTGATGTAGTTGTGGTCTTATGTACTGGACATGTCACGTACTATTTGTGATTGATCTTTTTGCGCATGTTTCTGGACTTTTCGTTCATGTTTGAGAGCTTATTATGCTGCTGGAAATTAGTGTGATGTTGGAAATTGTCTTTATAACTATGTTGCTGGTCGTAGAAAAACAAAAAGTCATGCCAAATTTTTAAATTTTTGTTTGGTATAATAACAGTAATTATTTAAGTGCCACGACATGGGAAAATTTTATTTTTGTTTTTCATGAATTACTATAATTATTTATGTGTCCAATTATATTTATCAACTCTTCTTGTTTCGTTTTTCTCGGAGGCTTGCCTGGGAGCAGCGTGGGACGCCAAGGGCAGAATTGTCCTTTAACACTCGGTTTTATGGGGGAAACAAGAAAAGTCCTTTTCCTGGTCAGAGTGACGTCACTTGAGGGTGGGAGCTGATTTCACCGTAGAGGATAACGGTCACCTACCTCTTACACTTACCATGTTTCAGTTCGCTGCAAAAAAATACAGACAAAGACGAAAATGTTGGTAAAAAATGTGTCTGAGTAAGACAAACGCGAAGCCCCCACATCCTCGAGAATTAGTACTCCCAATGCACTATATATCATAATGCACACACATTTTTTTAAAAAAAATTGAAACTTTTGAATGTTTTTACTACTAACATTATAACTTAGAAGACAATGGTAAGCCAAGCATGCTGCAAAAATGTGACTAATGTACTCCAAGAATTTCACGGAACTAAGGAACCTTAATGCCCCAAGATTTTAATTTTTGAAAGATATTTTTAATAAATAGAATTGGAAAAGGTAATGAATTAATTCAATTTCAATATTCCCTACCAAGAATTTGTCGTGTGCCCGCCTTGTTGACGTGTGCTTTTCCTTGGGCACACGGCGAAGAGCTCCGTTGCCGTGTGCCGCTCCCGCCGCCGCGCCCCATGCCCACGCCCCTTGCGCTGCTGCACGCCGAGGGTGGCACCGGAGCCCGCGCCCCTCATGCTGCCACGGGCCTCGAGTCGTGCTCCTCGCTTTGTGGTCGCGTCGTCCCCTGCCCCGAGGAGCCCGCACCCGAGCTCGCGCCCTACTCACCCTCCTTCCAGCTCGGTGAGCGCCCTGCTCACCCCGACACCGTTTGTAGGTGAGGATGCCATCCATTTGTTTTGCCATATAGAGTGCATTGTCAATTTGCGGAATCGTGTCATTGTAGGGTGTATTGTTAATCCGTTTGTAGGTGAGGATGGTCCTTCAATTTAAGTCCCACATTATATTGTTATATGGGTTTAGATGAGATTTGTTGCCCCACGATTGGATCTATAACATCCTATTAGATTTGTGAAAGGGCATCTAGGCCTCCAATTATGGTTTTGAGTGATTGACGTCAATACAATTTAAAAAGAACTAATGTTTCAAATGAGCTTATGCGCAGTGCATATCTAAAATTCAATTGAGAGCAAAGAAACACAAAAAGAAAGTGGCCATATATGTTCATACGTGCAAGATTTGAAAATTGGTCTACTCATGCTCAAGATCAAGTTGTGAAGCCTTTTTATTTATGTCTTGAGTATAGGAAACACCGTACTATCAAGAGGGACACACAAGTATGAGGTGTGAAAAATGAAAGTGCTCAAAACTCCATCTAAATCCAAAAATCATCTATCTATCTAATAGGAGTCGGACATTGTCCGAGTCCCTCGGACTTTGGACTCGGACTCCGGAAGGTTGACAAACAAAAATTCCCATGGAGTCGGACAAAGTCCGACTCGGACTCGGACTCCGGAAGGTTGACAAACAAAAATTCCCATGGAAAGTCCGACTCGGTCGGACAAATCACTCGGACTCCGGAGAGCTCGCATCTCTTTTGAAACCCTAGGAGTCGGACAAAGTCCGACTCCGTCGGACAATATCCGACTGTCCCATATTCTCGGATATATCCGACTCTGTCGGACTTAGCGATCGGATTCCGAGCCAAAACATCAACTTGAAACCCTAGGCGTCGGACATTGTCGACTCACTCGGACAAAGTTCGAGTCGGATCTAGCCCAACGGCTCTTTTGAGTGCCCGGCTATAAAAGAGGACCTCGTCCACTTTTAGCCCGTTGGCACCCTCCCCACACTCAAAAACACTCCCAAACTCACTCAAGCTCTCCTCTCTTTCCGATTTGATTTCCCACTCCAATCCTTGGTGGATTTGTGAGAAGATTGAGGATAAATTCGTTGAGCTTCATCACCATCTCAAGAGCACTTGATTCTTTCTCATCGCCGGTACTTGTTGTGTTTGTTACTCTTGGGGATTCATCCCCTAGACGGTTAGGCGTTACCGGCGAGCTCCCAAGCTTGTGGTTGAGACTCGGGTCGTTTGTATTGCCCCTCCCTTCGTGGAGCTTTGTTTTAGTGGATTTTAAGCCGGCCTTTGTGGTGGCTTGGAGAGGTTTAGGGTTGAGAGCAACCCGGTCCTTGGTGGACTCCTCAACGGAGACGTAGGCTTCTTGGTGGAGCTGAACTTCGGTGAAAAATCGTATGTCTCCTTGTCTCCCCTTTTGTTTCTTGCAATTAGTGTGCTATAGCTCTAGGTTCCTCTTGCTTAAATTCCTAGATTAACTTGCATAAGTGGCTTGCTTGCTCGTGTCCTTGTTGCCCTAGCTTTCTAGTGTTGCTAGCTGCTTGCTTGTTGTTTAATTACCGTGGATTTGTCTAACTTGGCTGCCGATCTACTTTCCACACGAGGCGGTCGGACTTTGTCCTACTCTAGTCGGATATTTGTCCGGAGTCGGACTTTGTCCTACTATAGTCGGACATTGAGTCGGACAAATCTTTCCTGCGTATTTAATTTGTTAAATTAAGTGTTTTTCAGGATTATCGCCTATTCACCCCCCTCTAGGCGACTTTCAATTTGTGTATGCGAGAACTAAAATAATTTAAATGGATGTTTCGAAATTTTAGTTAGCCCTACCCCGGTGGAAATGGTAGATGAATTGATAATTCTTGTTTAGTTTGATGAGATGAAGTGGAATGGTACATTTGTGTAGTTCGATTTGTGTAGGTGAAATGAATTGAGTATTTTTATTTAGTTTGATTTGTGTATGTTCTACTCAATTTGATCTAAAGCACTCAAATTCAAAGTATGGTAGATGAAATAGAATGAACTGAGTATTCTTGTATTCGAAAATCAATGTGAATCGAATTGGATGTGGTGGTCGAGCTATCGCGTAGTTTTGCTAGTTGTGGTGACCACACATTTTAGGGCGATTGCTACCAAAATTGCCATTGAACACTAATATTTTTTTGCAGAGAGAGCCTCGCTCCCTTGACCCGTTACTTCGCAGCGTAGCAAGGTGAGACATACACGACCTCTCCTTCATATCATGTTCTTAGGTCATGTAACCTAGTTAGGCGTCTCCCGTTTGAAAGAGTAAATATGGATTTGTTTGCATATCTACAACTATATCTACTTCGAATTATTCACGTTTTTTGGATAGCTCGAGGATGTGTATATGGGGTTAGTTTCCATGCTCCACCCTGTCCGAGACGAGTTTCGGCATCACCTCCCTATTGTTCTCCGGATACGGAATCTCCTTGATAGACGTGTATTTGGAGAACAGCGGGGAGGTGCAGCCGAAATTCTTTCTCGGATATGGGTGGAGCATGGAAGCTAACCCCATCTACACATCCCCGGGTGGGATTAGGACCTATCTTTACCTAGTCCATGCATGATAGGTATCGTGTAGGTGTAATTGATCTTTATAACACCCGCTCCTATGTTAATGGATGGATAGCTATGATTGGATGTACACGAGATGGCGAGGTGAGCGTGACTATACCACAAATTTCATTTACAAGGTCGATGGATTCTTGAAAAAGGCATTTGAATCATGACATAGTAAACAAGTGTGCCCATGTTCCAAGTGTGAGAACAAGATATATCAAATACGAGTTAAAAATGGGTCAACACATTTGCAATGATCGGTTTGTGGCGAACTACACTTGGTGGATCTGCCATAATGAAGCCCATCGAGCGAGATATGAGGTCGTGAGGCAACTCATCGCGGAATATGATTCCGATGCCAGGTGCGGAGACATGTTAGATGACTTTCATCGGGCACACTATGATGAAGGACCTAGCCATGTTGGGGAGGAACCACAAAAGCCTATTACGACATGTTGTCTTGCAGAAACCATTGCATGACTATATGGATGTTCTCAATGGATGCTATTGAACATTCAGCTTGGCATCAGCAGAGATAGCTTTGATAACATGTTGACGTTTTTTGGCCTGCTTCCGGGTGGTCACAATCTATTGTGCAACATGTATGTGTGACACTCCTCCCGAGGAGGGGTACGGTGCATCCTGTACCAATCCGTGGATCAATAGTTGGTACACACAAACGGATAATATCAAATTCATACAGTACTAACATACGAGGATATACGAAGGACTTACCAAACATGGTTAAGTAATAATCCGAGTATGCAGCGGAAAGGGCACGAAAGTTGATCACTTCAATCATCCACTAAGTTGTAGAAAGGATATAGGCATGGGGGTTTCATATTTGTGCTAGCAGCTAAGCAATGCGGGCTCACTAAGAATAGGTATCAAGGAAAGAGGGACCTATCAATATTTTAGTTGGTAAGTCCTGGGAGAGCATAAATCCTTCTTGCCGGTTCTCGAACTTTTAGCACGGATGGATCTCCAAAATCCACACCTAACACATTTTCCAAAACACACGGGCACAAGGCTGCCCACTCACACATCAAGGGTTTAATATTTGTGTTTAATCAACGAGAGCTCAAGGTTATGGTGTGTCAAACATACCGATACAAAGGACATCCAGGATAGTTTTATACACCGTGCGAGAGGTTGGTACACTTTACCCACAAGCTATGTGTTCTTAGGCTCAAAGCACATAACGCTACCACCGCAACTAGGCACGCACACAAGTCCACCCCGAATCCCGGGGATCCGACGGATATGACACAAGCATACCGTCCACCATATATGTGTCAAGTACTAGACTTCACCAAATAAACGATCCCTAGACCTCCGTCATCTACTACACCCAGTGGAACTTCTTGCTGCGTAACCCAACGTTTGGTGCACAGTCCTACCCATAACGAGGTTATGTGGTTGTACACTAAATCGCCAATTTGGGGTCCGAAGAACCGGTCCTTATATGGCAGGGCAAACACTCGTCCATCGCAAATGGACGTCACCTATACATCAAGTACTCTACACCAGTACTAGGAGTTTCACCCACGGCCAATATTTTCCCACCCAACTTCACCTTAACTTAGTTGGTCTATTCACCCACCCATTGACACACACCACCAAATGCAGTTTAACACATTTTCACAAAATAGATATATGGTGTAGTGTGGCGATGAGTATCATCGCAAAGTTCCTAAGTGCTTCTAAGCATAGCTATATTCCATACATTACGTATCTAATGTCGGTATAAGTGGAGTTTATGAGATGGCAGGGTAAGGCAATCAAGGCGGGGTTTTGGTAACAACAACAGAATTACCAATAAGCAAATATGTGATATTTCATGCAAAGCAAACAATGGCACTCAAGAGAGCATGCAATATAGAGTAGGCCCTAAGTTGGTTCTATACTTCTTTTCATAGGATAAATATGATCAAGGGATAGTTAGAGCTTGCACTAGCAACGCTAAATCCTTAGTAGTAGTGCCTCACGTCGATACTCGGCTTGGCGTCGAAATTCGTCTTGAGACTTGGGCCGTCGGACGTCGTCTCCGGCTTGCGGCTCCTTCGGATTCTTCGCCTATATAATACGTGAAGCTAATGCGAAAAGAAAATAAAACAAATAAGAAAACAATGAAGCTCCAGTGAAAACTCCATTTAGATCGGAAGGTTTAATGTATACCAATGGTCGGCGAGAGGTTGGTCGGAGTTTAGGGCGGGGGGTGGGGGCAGAATACGGATTATGGGGGTTTGGTTTGGATATGCCGGGATTCATGAGTTCAACGGCGGAAGGATCGGTGGAATAAAGTTCGGACGGTGGAGATGGGAGATTAACGGGGGTAAGGTGGGAAAATATTATGATGGGATGAGATTATGGTTGCTGGAAAAATATTCCTCATGTCGGGACCATAGCGTGAGCGCAAGAATCGCCCGAAACGGAGGTCCGGATCAAAAGATATGAGGTTCATAAGTTCGAGGGACCTTTTTGTAAAATGTTAGCGACCTAAAAGATAATTTTCGGAAAGTTCGGAGGTCTTTCTATAAAGTCCGGGGACCTAAACATAATACGAGAAGAAGATCAAGGGCTCAAATGCGAAGAAAATGCATTTGTCGGGATTTTCCGAAATTATTGGAATTATTTTTATTTTGGAAATTCATGGACCGGGTCCACGGTTACGTGGACCGGGGTGGTGAGCTTGGTCTATGGTGGAACAAGGGGTTGAGAGGCAAGATTTTGTGGATGCGGAGGGGCCTAAGTGCGCAATAGGATTTCTCACGGTTGAGTCGTCTTCTACCTTCGGACGAGACGCCATGGCCGAGCTTCCGGAGCTCCCGGGCGCGCCCGGGCACGAGGGGAGGGAGACCGTGGAGTGGGGGATTTGGTCGAGGAGCTCATTGCGCATCCGTCCGGAGTGGAAGGGGAGGGGAGGTGGCTCGGATGTGGAGTATTTTTACGAACGCATCTATGGTCGGGAGCTCGGGAAGAGAAGGGGAAAACTCGGATTGTGGGCAACTCGGTGGGGGAGAGAAAGTGGCGCTACTTTGAATTTGATTTATGTTTTCAAATTTTGGGGTATTACATATATAACATACTTAAAAGAATCTCGTCCCGAGATTCGAGGCAGCTAGGGAAGGGAAGAAGAATTCGAGATTGAAAGGTGGTGCAGAATCCGAATCTCGCGCAACGAGAAAATCTCCAAATGAGTGAAATTTGAATAAAAATCCCGGAGGTGCGAGGAATCAAGAAGATTAAGGATTTCTCACGATAACTCAAAACTAATTTGCCGGATACATTGAGATATGTAGATTATTACAATCCACACTTCGGCGAGGATTCACCCAACAAGCATTGTGTTGGTATTTCTTACGTCACGAATAAATCCGCAAGCGCACGGAATACCGTTGTAGCACTTCACCCGGGAGTATTCCAAGGTATCGTATTTATATCCGCGAGGAACAGAGTATTTCTGCAACAAGGTTAGTTTACCCAAGGACAACCAAGACAACGTAGCAAAATAGGGTCGAGAGGGTGACTCTTATCTATTTATCCTTTAAAGGTAGACGAACGCAAGCTAGACTTGTTTACTTCGGGCACCGTCTTAGGCTTGGTCCGCCAAGCCACTCCGGTCTACGAAAGCTCTACTATGTACCCGAACGTGGAGGGTTCCTTTGGATGACAGGGCTGTCACTTCCTGCCACCTACCTCTACAAACCGTGGGGCACACAGCAAACAAAGGCGATCTCCAGCCTAGACACCACGTCTATGCTATTGACCACTACTCTAGCCTCGGCCTAGAACCGAGTTCGAAAGCTAGAGTACTTCTTGCGAAGCGATGATCCCGTAAACAAGTATAACAAGAATTACGTCTAACACAAAGATATGTCACGATAGATAAGTAGATCACCACGTATAAATCACCAAAAAGAGTGTTTACACGCCAAGGTAAAAGAAAAGGAAATACTACTCCACTTTACAAAAGGGAGGAACACTCCTTCCTCTTCCTTGCCCTCTCTCCTATTCTACTAAAATACAAGAGGCCCTTGGCCTAAGGATGAGAGTTTTGTCTTGTATCTTGATGTTGGTGGTATCTTGAGAGAGGGGGTGTAGCCCTTTATTTATAGCCTTGGAAGGTCGGCAACTTGGAGGCGGTTCCGGACGTCGGTGGCATTAATTGCAGGTGGAACCGACCTCCGGACGTCGGTGACAAACCGCCGGAGAAAGATGGGCCGGGGGGCCCACTGTCGGTTCGGTCGAACCCACTAGGGTGGTTCGGCCGAACCGCCTGGACTCCCCGGGCTTGATTCTTCTCCGGTGCCTTCCCCTGGCTGTGTACTCGGCCCAATCCACTTGCTTGGTTTGATGTTGAGGCTCTGTTTTGTGGTTTTGGGCTTTTGGACTATATTCTTTAGTCCGGGAAAATCCGTCGATTGCAAAGTCCATGTTTCGTGCATGTTTTCCCCTGTTTTCATATGAATTGCACCTGCATTCATAATTTCACCAAGACTAGTGGAATTTGTTAGAAATAATCCCTATGTCTATTCTTGGTGATGGTGTTTGATTCAAAAAGATGCAACATGTTGACGGTAAAATTGGACCATAAGGACCGTCAACAAGACCCCCACACTTAGCTCTTTGCTCGTCCTCGAGTAAAGGTGGGAGCGTAAGTTGAGAGATCTCTCCCCTTAGAGACCTGCACACATGTTATTACAAGCCACACCGTTTTACTTGTGAACATGACGGTGGCTAACATGCATTCTTGGATGATTGATAAGTGGAACAGCTCATGACTCAAGTCACTATACTTTTGCTCACTAAGCACCTTGGGTTTTTGAAAGTTTTGAAAATAAACAACATGACTCCCGCTCCTCTTCGATTCTCTTGAATCGCTCAAAAAGTGTTTTCCTCACCAAGGCATTGTGTTGCCTCTCTTTTTCCTACTTCTTAGGCTTGTATGTGGAGCTCGGTAGGGAATGAGAGAGGCATACTTGTATCACAAATATTGCTAAGCCAAAAGAAAGGATCCATGGAGAAGCCAAGTCATGTAACCTTGATCAAGAAGTGCGTGTGTGTATGGATATGAAAAAGTGACAACTCCTATTGCAATTGACCTCTCTTTATTTTGCATTTTCGAGACATGGCTATCTTTTTATTTTCTTTCTTTTCTTTTCTTGCTCTATGCTTGAGCATCTCTTTTCTTCTCTCTTTTTCATTGCTCATCTTTGTGAGCTTTCTTTTCATTGCTCATCTGTGTGAGCTTTTCTTTTTTTTTTTTTACATAGCCATGTCTCGTTTATGCGTGATTGAGATAGAGAGAGAGAGGTAAAAAGAGGTGCAAACGAGGAGTGTCTTTATTTTGGTGGGGTGCTAGCTCCCGAGTGTAGGAGTTTAGCCCCCTTTTTTTTTTTTTTTTTTTTTTTTTTTTTTGTGGAGTGTACGTGATCTTGATCAAGAGAGCATGACAAGTTTCTCTCTAGGGTCACTCGATTTTGGTAAAGCTCATTGCAATCACAAGCAGCATATGTATGTAAGTTTTGCAAGGTATGATCATCATATGGCATTGGTAGGCATTTTTGTATCAAGAGAGGAGCATGAAGCCATGGTATTTTTGTTTTGTGAAATAAAATTCCCAAGGACTCGGTAAGCTAAGCATAAGATCATTTCGTCGAGCCATATCACACTTGCCAATAATCTAGAGAAACATGGGTCCTATGGATTTGATTATTTGTTCACGAGGCAAGTGGTGATGAAACGAGTAATAAAAAGTGTGCAAGATCATCATGAGAGCATTAGGGAGAGACTTGGGAAAAGGTATTCAAAAGAAATCTTCCCAAGTTTTAGTTGGTCAAGTTTTAGTAATTGTTTTTCGCGTCTCGGAATGAACTTGACAAATAAAGTAGGCGAAAAGGAAGTGTGGGAAACAAACTCAAGTGCCACGAGGAAGCGAGGCTGAGTGGGACCCACCGAGGTTCGGCCGAACCACCCTTGTGGGTTCGGCCGAGCGCTCTAGGCCCCACTGGTGCTCTGTTTCGCGAGGTTGTGTTTGTGTTTTTTTCCTCGTGATGTTTCTGCGCGCTACGCGTGTGTTTGTCTTTGCTTTCCGCGATGTCCCCCCACACTTGCCTTTTTGCCTGTTTTCTTCAAAATAGACAAAGATATTTCGAAACAAAACTTGCTCTACCGGTAAGGGAAGACCGGGGAGCACTAATATGATTAAAAATTTAAAAGAGCAGGCGCATTACAATCTTGAGGAATTGAAAAAATGATAAAAATGTGCTGCGGGAAATGATGAACGCGGGAAGGTTCATTTTAAACGTCCTATTCGTCCTCCTTCCCCGCGTCCTTGAAGAGACGCTTGATCTTGGAGTTGGTGCTGCGGCGATGGCTCGCCTGGCCATCCTTCAAGTCTTCAATAGCGTCTTTGATCTCCGCGACATTATCACGTAGGCGTTCATGGGCTTCGCGGAGATCAACGTGTTTAGCGAGGAGGATTTGGTAGGGGCTTTTTTTTTTTTTTAGGAGTTTTCTCCTCCTCGCTTTCATACATTCCCCCTGCCCTCTTGATGGGAGAGGGAGAGAGACGCCTCCTTATCCTCTTAGGAGGAGTGTCGCCCACGGATTCGCGGGCGTCTCTCTTTTCCGCCGAGGTAAGCGGCGGGATGAGCTGCTTTCCGCCACCGCGGATTCCCTTGATCTTGAACCTCTCGCCGGGCTTCTTGATGGGGCTAGGCAGGTTGCGCCCTCATATTGATGGTGCACCACCTGTCCGCTCTTGGTAGCGAGGGTGCCGACGTACTTCTCTCCGGGAAGGAGAGCGTTGTCGGCGGCGTCGGCGCTCTTCTTCTTGGGGGTAGATTTCCCCTTCTTTTGGCGAGGTGCCACGGCAGCGGGAGAGCTCTTGGAGGGTGTTCTTGCTGCTGTGGGTGGAGGTTCAATAGCGAGCGGTAGATCATGGATCATCAAGGCTTGCTCGCTGGGAATGGAGACATGATCAAGGATGTCTTCGAGGCCGACTTGGCGGCAAAGCTCGCTGGTGGTGACGGAGACGTCGAGGCTTGGGATGCTGCTGTCCATGGTGCTTGGGCAAAAGCTTTTTTTTTGTGCGAAATGGACAAGGTGGAAGAAAGGTGCAACGGAAAAATGAAAGAAAACACCTTCATTTATAGATAAAAGCATGGAAAGAATTAATTTGATTTTTCCCGCAGCATGGAAGGCACTAAACAGGGAGATTTGATCTTGTGACCGTTGGAGACAAAAGATGAAAGAAAAAAGCGACCGTTTGGGAGTTCAGTACTTGGTTCGGCCGAACCAGCAAGGGGGTTCGGCCGAACCGTAGTGGGCCCCTCCGGTCCCCTTCTTTTTCTGGTTGATTGCTTGCTAAAATTATTTCAGGGAAAGAGCTACTACGGGATATAGATAAGAAAGAGCTATCATGAGAGAAAATTTAAATTAATCAAGTGCATGACATCAAATTCTTTATCTTTATCGGGCTCGAAATAAATTTTAAGGCGCTGACCATTTACCTTAAATATTTTACCTTCGTCGTCTTGAAGTGTGATTGCTCCATGTGACGAGGTGTCAATAACCGTGTATGGTCCGTCCCATTTACTTCTTAATTTTCCATGCCCGAAGAGTTTCACCCGTGAATTGAATAGCAAGACCTTATCTCCAACTTTAAATACCTTTATCTTTATCTTTTTGTCGTGCCACCTTTTTGTCCTTTCTTTGTATATAGCTGAGTTGTGGTAAGCTTTGTCTCTCCATTCTTCTAACTCAGCTATCTCCATTTTTCTTTTGCGTCCGGCACCATTAAAGTCCATGTTCCATTTCCGGATGGCCCAATACGCTCGGTGTTCCATCTCGACGGGTAAATGACATGTTTTCCCGTACACGAGCTGGTATGGGGACATGCCTATGGGTGTCTTGTATGCTGTACGGTATGCCCATAGTGCATCGGGTAGCTTGTCCTTCCATCCCTTCCCCATTTCTCGTTACGGTCTTTTGCGGGATCCGCTTGATTTGCTTGTTTGAGGTCTCGGCCTGCCTACTGGTTTGAGGGTGGTATGGAGTAGCGATATTATGCCTTGATCCAAGTTCTCTTAGGAAGCTTCGGAAGGTCTTATCAATGAAGTGAGACCCTCCGTCGCTTATCACTAGCTTCGGTGTTCCAAACCTTGGGAAGATAATTTCGTGGAACATCCGGCGAGCATGCTTGGCATTTGCGGCCCTGCAAGGCATTGCTTCCACCCACTTAGACACGTAGTCTACCGCCACCAAGATGTATTCGCAGTCATGTGACTTGGTGAACGGTCCCATGAAGTCAATGCCCCATACGTCGAAGAGCTCGACTTGTAAATTGTAGTTGAGGGGCATTGCATCTCTTGCCGTGATGCCTCCAACTTTTTGACATTCCGGGCATCGCTCGACAAATTCCTTTGTGTCTTCGTACATGGCTGGCCAAAAGAAGCCACTTTGCCATATCTTGGCCTGTGTACGAAACACGCCGTAGTGTCCCCGTATGGCGATGCATGGCACTTCTCAATGATTCGTGTGCTCTCGGGTATGGGCACACATCGCCTTAGCAATCCATCGGCGCAGACACGGTAAAGGAAGGGCTCTTCCCATAAGTGACGGCGACTCTCATAGATGACTCGTTTCTTGCTCTTTCCAGGTGGTACGTACCCCGTTGCCATGAAGTTCACAATGTCGGCGTACCATGGATGTGAGTCCCTCACTAGGAGCAGCATGTCATCGCGTAGGAAATCATTGATGGGTAATTCCTGCAGGTTAGTGAATTGTATACGCGACAAATGATCTGCCACGGAATTTTCTACTCCTTTCTTATCACGGATTTCTACATCAAACTCTTGGAGTAGAAGAACCCATCGTATCAAACGAGGTTTAGCATCCTTCTTATTGAGCAAAAACTTTAAAGCAGCATGATCGGTGTAAACAATGACTTTTGCTCCAGTCAAGTAGGATCTAAACTTATCAAAAGCAAAAACAACAGCAAGGAGCTCTTTTTCGGTGGTAGTGTAATTTAACCGAGCTCCAGTCAAGGTTTTGCTTGCATAGGAGATTGCATGATGCTTTTTATCTCTAGTTTGGCCAAGAACAGCCTCCACAGCAAAATCACTAGCATCACACATTATCTCAAAAGGCAGCGTCCAATCGGGGGTTGGATAATTGGCGCTGAGATGAGTGCATTCTTAAGGGTAGTGAAAGCGAGTCATGCATTCATCGATAAACTCAAAGGGTGCATCCTTCGCAAGCAGATTTGTAAGGGGTCTAGCAATTTGAGAGAAATCTTTGATAAGCCGACGATAGAACCCCGCATGTCCCGAAAGCTGCGAATGCCCCTAACATTCACGGGAGGTGGAAGCTTTTCTATAACTTCTAATTTAGCTTTGTCCACCTCTATCCCCCTTTCAGAAATCAAATGCCCCGAACTATGCCTTCTCTAACCACGAAATGGCATTTCTCCCAATTGAGCACTAAATCATTTCCTTGACAACGTTGCAAGACTTTGTCTAAATTTTCTAAACAATGATCGAAGTTTTTCCATAAACAGAGAAATCATCCATGAATACTTCCATAATCTCTTCGATCATGTCGGAAAAGATAGACATCATGCAACGTTGAAAAGAAGCAGGTGCATTGCAAAGCCCAAAACACATTCGTCGATAGGCGTAAGTTCCATAGGGGCATGTGAAAGTGGTTTTACTTTGATCGTCGGGATGGATGGGGATTTGATGATATCCTGAATACCCATCAAGGAAACAAAAGAAAGAATTATTTGCCGGCCGTTCTAACATCTCATCGATGAAGGGCAGCGGAAAATGATCCTTCTTTGTAGCCTTGTTAAGTTTTCGGTAATCTATGCACATTCTCCATCCCGTGACGGTGCGTTGAGGGATCA
Source organism: Chloris gayana (assembly GCA_031894775.1). Taxonomy (NCBI): domain Eukaryota; kingdom Viridiplantae; phylum Streptophyta; class Magnoliopsida; order Poales; family Poaceae; genus Chloris; species Chloris gayana. Next base: position 21,267 of record JAUNZO010001186.1, on the reverse strand, counting down.
ACTCATTTTTGTCATTATGGACGACCGTCATTCCTCCTTTCTTGGGTACAACCTGCACTTGGACTCACCCACTCGCTGTGTGGAACAGGATAGATAATGCCAGCATGTAAAAGTTTTAAGACCTCCTTTTTAACGACCTCCCGCATCGCATTGTTCAACCTCCTTTGAGGTTCCCTAGATGGTGTACTATCGGGGTCTATGGGAATGCGATGGGTGCAAAGAGCGAGGCTGATTCCCTTGAGGTCTCCAAGCGAGTACCCAAAAACGGAGTGATGTTTTTCTAGCACGGCTAAGAGTTTTGCAGTTTCCTCCTCCGAAAGCTTGTCACTTATGATGACAGGGGTTTCGGGATTTCCGTGAAGAAAAACGTAGCGCAAGCCTCGGTGGAAGAGTTTTGAGCTCTACGGGAGGTGGCGTAGGTGTAAAAGTTTCGGGCAGCTCAAAAGTTTCCGCCGAATCATCCTCTTCTAAAATGAAATCAAGAGCATCTTCATCCAAGGATGATTCGGGGTTTTCATGAGGAAAAATTGCCATAACCTCCTCCATGCATTCTTCTTCCACAAGCGGCTCCTCGGCAAAAGAGTTTTGTGCATGAATGATAGGAAGAGAAAAAGTTTTCTTGCCGAGGGTGAAGTCTAAGGTTCCTGAAGGTGATATCCCTAAGAAAAGCTTTTCTATGGGATGACCGACCAAAACATCGAAATCCGGGATTCCGAAACGTGAAAGTCCAAGGAAACCTCCGCTTCATTACGCTTAATGCAAACATCTCTAATGATCCCCAAACTCTCAAAAAATTGCCCGGTGGGGCTTTAAGGAGTTTGTCGGAAGGTGCCCATGTCTCGTTTCCAAATAAAGTTGAAGCAAAAGATTCGGACATGATGTTGGCACCTACTAGAGGATTATAGAGAACATCTACCATTACTCCCCGAATTGAGCCACGAATAGTTGATCTAGGATGATCAAGTCGAAGAACTTCCGAAGAAAGTTCGTTTTCCATCAACCATTCATCGCTCATAATTGCTGTCAACTTCCGAACAGTTTTTACGAGAAGAGATTTTTCAATAGGTTCGGGGGTTGGTGCAGGGAGTGCTGGTTTCTTTTGATAGGAGTAGTTCAAGGTGTTTCCAAAATCTTCAAAAATTTCTTCCTTGAACTCAAATGGGAAATCAAGAGGTTCATCTTCCTCTATCATTGTTCTTGTGTTAGATGAGGACTCGAGTGCTAGGTGCTCCATCATGGGCACCAAGTGTTGTGTCTCTTGCACAACGAGTTCCTCATCTTCGACTCCGGCTCTACGAGTAAGTCAGCGGAAAAAGGTGTGTTTTCCACAATTCGATCCAAAAGTTCGTGTGCTTCCGCTATGGTCTTATGAGAAAAAGATCCACCCGCGGCCGTGTCAAGATAAAGTGCGGTATCGTTGCTCAATCCCGAATAAAAGTGTTGTAATAAAACGGGTTCGGGGAGCAATAATTCTGGTCCGGAGTCCGTTAGAGAACAGAACCGAATCCATGACGCACTTAAGGTTTCCTTTTCTTCTTGTCGAAAGCCTATTATTTCCGCTCGTAGAGAAGTGATACGAGATACGGGGAAGAATGCTAGACAAAATTTGTCTCGCAATTCTTTCCAATCACCGTTCACTCTCTTAGCGGTGTAAGTGTACCATTGCTTCGCCTTCTCATTGAGAGAGAAGGGAAACAACTTCCACTTCAATGTTTCTTGTGTCATGCCATGGATCAATCGGCATGAACACAAATGTTCAAACTCTCGCAAGTGTTCATAAGGATTTTCATGTTTAAAACCCGAAAAGGATAAACCTCTAATCATCGAAATGTAATCGGGGAGAACTCATAGCCAGGTGAAGAAATAGGTTGTGATGATGATGGTGGCTCTAAGAGTTCACCCCGTGGAGTGGAGAAAGATTGGATGGTTGGGTGTGACTCCATGATATGTTTTTGTGAAATTTTGAATGTAAGGAAAAAAATAAAAACAGAACGGTAAGTAAGATAGATTACGAGGGCAAACCTGATTCGTTACAAAGATAACAACCGTTCCCGAGCAACGGCGCCAGAAATGCTTGTTGGTATTTCTTACGTCACGAATAAATCCGCAAGCGCACGGAATACCGTTGTAGCACTTCACCCGGGAGTATTCCAAGGTATCGTATTTATATCCGCAGGGAACGAGTATTTCTGCAACAAGGTTAGTTTACCCAAGGACAACCAAGACAACGTAGCAAAATAGGGTCGAGAGGGTGACTCTTATCTATTTATCCTTTAAAGGTAGACGAACGCAAGCTAGACTTGTTTACTTCGGGCACCGTCTTAGGCTTGGTCCGCCAAGCCACTCCGGTCTACGAAAGCTCTACTATGTACCCGAACGTGGAGGGTTCCTTTGGATGACAGGGCTGTCACTTCCTGCCACCTACCTCTACAAACCGTGGGGCACACAGCAAACAAAGGCGATCTCCAGCCCTAGACACCACGTCTATGCTATTGACCACTACTCTAGCCTCGGCCTAGAACCGAGTTCGAAAGCTAGAGTACTTCTTGCGAAGCGATGATCCCGTAAACAAGTATAACAAGAATTACGTCTAACACAAAGATATGTCACGATAGATAAGTAGATCACCACGTATAAATCACTAAAAAGAGTGTTTACACGCCAAGGTAAAAGAAAAGGAAATACTACTCCACTTTACAAAAGGGAGGAACACTCCTTCCTCTTCCTTGCCCTCTCTCCTATTCTACTAAAATACAAGAGGCCCTTGGCCTAAGGATGAGAGTTTTGTCTTGTATCTTGATGTTGGTGGTATCTTGAGAGAGGGGGTGTAGCCCTTTATTTATAGCCTTGGAAGGTCGGCAACTTGGAGGCGGTTCCGGACGTCGGTGGCATTAATTGCAGGTGGAACCGACCTAGACGTCGGTGACAAACCGCCGAGAGAAAGATGGGCCGGGGGGCCCACTGTCGGCTCGGCCGAACCCACTAGGGTGGTTCGGCCGAACCGGCTCGGACTCCCCGGGCTTGATTCTTCTCTCGGTGCCTTCCCCGGCGTGTACTCGGCCCAATCCACTTGCTTGGTTTGATGTTGAGGCTCTGTTTTGTGGTTTTGGGCTTTTGGACTATATTCTTTAGTCCGGGAAAATCCGTCGATTGCAAAGTCCATGTTTCGTGCATGTTTTCCCTCGTTTTCATATGAATTGCACTCGCATTCATAATTTCACCAAGACTAGTGGAATTTGTTAGAAATAATCCCTATGTCTATTCTTGGTGATGGTGTTTGATTCAAAAAGATGCAACATGTTGACGGTAAAATTGGACCATAAGGACCGTCAACACATTGCAAGCAGTTGGTTGCAATGCGTTCGCACAAAGTATGCCAACAACAGCAGGTATACGATAATGTTTCAGATCAGCATGTTGCAGTAAGACTCCATGAGGGTCGCAGCTTGCTGACTTTCTGCCGGCGGCTTGGATCGACGAGCTTAGTTTGAGTCGGGAGGTTGGGTTGGTATTTCTGGTCGAGGAAGAAGTTGGCTGGGGTGGTGCTTGTTTTATGGTTGCTTGTCAAGTTGTGGCGCAATGAGTGTGGAATATGGTTGGAAAAAGGAGATGCTTTGATGCGAGATTAGCGGATGACGGTCCGGATGGGGTGGCATGCGCGCGACGCACAAGGAGTGGTGGTTTGGCTTGAGTGGGGAAGAGTGCGGGCACCGATTTGGGAGTCTATTCCCGACAGGGTGTTGGAGGTGCTGTAGTTGCTACACCGACTAGTGTAGGGGCCGGGAGTCGAGCTGGTGGTTCGCACACTTGTTGAGTCGGGGTGGCGCCGTCGGAGGGGCACTCACGGCGGTGGGGGGGGGGGTTAGGGTGGCTGAAGTGCAAGGAAGAAAAGGGGCTCGAGGCTAGGGTTGCGGGGTTGGGTTGGAGGCGGGGTAGATAGGTTGGGCCGATAGGTGGTGGCGGGTTTCGACTCGCGGATGGGGAAAGGCCTTGGGCTTGCCGAGTGGGGAGCTTGATTTTTTTCTTGAAAAAGGTACGTGGTGTTTGGATAGGTATTTGGTGGTATTTAAGTAGGGGGATATACCCTTATTAAAATGATTTTGGCTGGAGGTTGACACGAGGTTTGAGTGGAAAGGATATTTTAGTAGAGTGATACCCTACTTAAAGATTTGACCGGGATATCTAGAGGAAAGAGTGGCCCTTATTGCAATAGAGTACGGAACAATGCACTCGGTGCAAAGTACCGGGATTTCTTTCCGAAAGGGTCCGTGGCGTTGTGCCAATGAGCTCTAGCGTTTATGGTTGATATTCGCTAGCTCCGAGGACATCCATAAAGGCTTGGTCTTGGTAGAATATTTGGTACAAGGCTTTATAGGGGTCGGTGCTGTTGGCAAGGCTATGAAGGATCCGGTCGTTGATCTTGGCTGCTTGGTATAGAGATTCGTCGGTGAGAAGAGCTGCCATTTTGGTCGGGACGACGAATAAAGCTGCCATTTTGGTCGGGATCGTGACGAGATGCGGTCAAACACTTTTCTTCCTTATTGGCATGAGCGTCGGCCTTTTCGAGTTGTTGGCATAAGGCTTCGCAACGCGCTTCGGCTATCTCTTCGTCACTGTCGGCGCACTTCAAGGAGGATGACTTGCGGTTCGCAAAGGTCGTCCAGCGTATGTTGGTATTTGGCGGTGAAAACAAGGGTTGGGTCTTGCCCGGTGGAGTCGAGCTCAGCGAGAGTCACTATTCGGGATTTCCATTGGGGTAGGCTTTTGTTGGAGAAGAGAAAGTATCTCATGATCGAATGGGCGAGAAGGGATTCGTAAGGCTCGCTTAGGAGTTTTAGAGCTTTACAGAGACAGACTTGGATGGTGTCCACGAAGTGATTTTCGACAGCGGTCACACTAAAGTGTGGTATTGTGGGGAGGTCCGGGCTAGAGTCGATATGGACGGAGACGACACGGCTTGAGTGAGTGGAGGCGTGGAACTCTATGGCAACGTATTGGGGAAGGAGTTTGATGCCTACGAGCATCATGGCGGTTCGGAGGAGGTGAGGGAAACCAGGTTCGTCTCGGCAGTTGGTAACGATCCATGGGTTGTCTTGGAGGGAGGATGCTTGGGACTATGGCCTTGGAGGAAGAGTGACAGATTTTGTGGGAATCATTGGGTGTTTTAGAGACGTGATGGAAGGAGTTTAGGGCTGTGAGTTTTGGTGGTTGGGTAGGTGGGAGACTCGGCGATGAAATTGTTTTATAGGTGAGGATGATTTGAGTCTTGTGGGAGAAGGATCACCGAAATGTGAGGTGTCTGTTTGATTTGACTTATCCGCGCGGTAACCGCGCGCTATCGTTTTGTTGCGATAGCTTCCATAGTGGCTGACTTGCAGTTCAAGGGTTTCATCGGTCTAGTGGGATGTGTCACGTGATTTGACGGCACACGAGCAGCAGAGTGATCGGGGAATAGAGATTTCGACTTTTGGTGCTTCTAGGGCAACGAAAGGGAAAGGATCCAAAGTTCGCTAGAAGCTTGGAGTGGATACGAGATGCGAGAGTCTAAGTAGAGGTGGATCTGTTTTTCTTATTTAATAATTGTGTTATTATTTGTTTGCAGATCGCAACTATTTTGCGGCTCATATTTGTGTTAGTGCTCGTGTTAGTCCAAACACACAGCAACACTCAATCAAAGATCTAGACGAACAAGCAACAATTCACTCAAACATGGTTGGATTACATAGCTAGGCACACTAAACGACGTACAATGATGGGTTTAGCTATACTAAGGGGTTGCTGCTGGGATGAGGAACCGGGGGAACTAAATGGCTAGCTATTACAACAACTACCGCTGATGCTACTACCACTATTACTATTACCACTGCTTCTAAGACAACTACCATCGGCTAGTGTTGCTTCTTTCTCACGGGGCCTTCTTGACTAGGTGCGGGTATCTGTGACATCCCATGTCACAAGTGCACATGTGAACAGTGGTATTACCTTGATTGCATGGATCAAACCCTAATTAGGTTGGCAAGCACATGAAATATAAAACTAGGGTTTTGAAATTTGGAAATTAAATGGGATTTAAACTTAGTTTTTCAAAACTCATTGATCCTCAATGAAAACATGCCAATGTTTTTGCAGATTCTTGTAGAGAATGTCCAAATTGAATTTTGAAATATTTTTGCTTAATTTTTCTTAAGGCCGAAATCCCTAGAAAAATTATCTAAAGGCAGCAAAATAGATTGTGTTCTTGAATTTTTATGAATTTTTGAAGGAATAATCTGAACTTTTGCCTATAACAAAAGTTGTCTAGCATTTCATTTTGAGTGTGCACAAAAATTGGCGTACCAAAATTCCACCAGGAAGTATGGTTTTGGAGCCAAATTAGAGAGGCTAGGTAGTGGCAATTTGGTAAATATTTGGAACATGGCGTGAGCAAGTGCCGCCACGAACGCAGGGCCACCGGGCAGTGCCCCTCAGCGTGTGCGCCCATGGCAGCCGTTATGCCCGCCGTCCTCGTGCCACGGTGAGCTCCCCACGTGTCGTGCATCGCCGATTGCATGCGTTTGACGCGTGAACCTCCTCCGTTGGCTGCCGCCCTTCGGACCTTCTTCGGTCGCCATTGTCCAACCTCGCCGGAGCTTGCCGCCCCATCCTTCCCAACCATCTCCCACTCCCGGAATCACGTCATGAGCTTCGCCCGAGAACTCCGCATCTTCCCCGAGCACGAGCCCGACCATCTAACGACCAATCGGATGGAATCGAGCTTTCCCCAACTCAGCCCACCCAACCCTTCTCGTCGTCGATCCACTCGCTCCGGTGAGCTCCCCTCCCAATTCATGTCGTCGTAGTCTCTGCGGTAGCGTGTCACACTCCCTAAAGCTTTGTGCTCCCTCTCGTGCAGCCGCTCGCCGAGAACAAGCTCGAACACCACCGTCGTTCGTCGTTCGCCACCGCCTCCACAACGCCCCGCCGCCACGGTGAGCCTCTCTCGGCCGTGGGCCCCTTCGGCAAGATCCACATGCGCTACCAGCGCTCACCGCCCTTCGCATCGCTGGCGGCGGCGACCACCTCCGGCCTCCCTCGCCGCTGGCAGCTGAGCCACCGCTAGCGTCTAGTGCCCGCGCGTGCACGCTAGAGCGCGCCCAGCCGCGCCAAACACTTAGTGAATTTTTCGCTCGGTGGCAATTCCATAATTAAAGCAAACTGAAAACGAATAACTTCTATTAGGAAAGTCAGAAAAATGTAAATAAATATAATTTGGAAAGCTTAAGACATGTACTTTACATGGCCCACTTGGTTACCTAGGGTTTTGTGAAGAAAGTCAAAGTTTTATGCTAACTAAATTATGATCATCATAAGCCTTAAAAATTGCCAAATTTAAATACCCACCATATGCAAATTTTATAAAATTTGGCACCAACACTTTTCATAGCATGTTTTATCCTCTGGAACATAAATTTGGTGCATTTGAGCGTATTTTCATCATATTGGTCGTTATATGTTTATATAGCTCATATTTGTCATAAATGCTTAGATAGGAAAATGCATATATAAATGTTTCATATTATTTACTTCTGGTGCTCATCATGAGCAAAGCATGTTTTGCCACTAAATTCATGGTTAGGAGTGCTTGATAGTGCTACTTGCTTAATTTTAAGGTTGATAAGTTCATATTACCATAAAATGCCATATTTACCATTTCAATGATAACCATCCTTGAAAAAGCTTAAATATGGTGCATACATGCTTATCATGCTTAATCATGATCCTTTTAGGTGTTCTACAAAGATCATGCATAAGCTCACTTGTTGCACCTTTGGTCCTTCAAAATGGCTAAGTCATAATTGTTTGCATCTCATAATTGCCATATAGTCTTTTATACATAGCTTATGTCAAATATTGTTTTTAGTTATGCATGAGCACATCTATCATGCTCTATTTATTTACGTGGCAGCAAGGTAGTACATATAGGTTTATTTTTGATACATTCTAAGATATGCTCATGTTGCCATATAGGACAATTAGCAAAAGCATGTATTATTTATGCTATGATCATGTTTCATCTAATCTATGTTTTATCTGATTAGAAGTTTGTCCCCTTGACATGTAATTACGAATTATCACCCATATGCAAGCATCATATGTTATACATCACCATGTTTGTTTCATGAGGACATCATCATCTTAATGCCTTCTTAAGAACGTTCCATGAACTAAATATCCTTGCATTCATTAATACTCACATCATCCATTGCATACATATAGGAGCACCGGCCGGAGAAGAGAACTATGAGGAGCAGCCTACCGAACTGAACAACGTCTAGAGTGCTAACTGTGATCAGAACGAAGGCTAGCCTCGGTGCATAACCCTATGTGTTAAGTTTTCGGTTTTTATTCACATAAGTTTATGTTTATGTATTGTGCATTTATGTTTAGGAGTTGATCACAACCCAAGATGTATTATTAATTCCCTATGCCTATGGTCTTGGATAAGTATAATCTTTTCCGTTAGTAGTGCTATGCTTATGGAGTCATCGGTAACAACACCGAGCGGTTTGGAAACCTCTCGGTTTAGGTACCAAACACTCCCACATGATTAAATTGGAGACCGTACGGGGAGTGCATGTGTAGGATGCGGTGACAAGGTTGGCCCTTGTTCGCCATAGCCCCGTGCATGTTGGTTGAGGACCGTTCGTTGTGACCCCGCGAGCAAGTATTGAGTTGTGTACCAAATGCATACCTTGGTATGGGAGTTGGTAAACTGATGTAACTTGAGAGTGGTAGTGTTGGACGGTCACTCCACCCTTTGTGCTAAGTGTCGGACACGGTGGATGCACAGGTTTGTGAGTAGATGGAGGGTGTGTGGTTTATCTTTAGACCCAACGAACCGTGGTTGCAAGAGGGGCATACACTCGGTGGGTGGACCCGGCTCATAACTATGGTGATCTCGTGAAAGGTGGTCATACGTGCTCTTAATGATACGTATGTCATGCATTTGGATTTCTCCTATAGGAATGTAAATCGATATATGTCGCTGTCCCTCTCGGTGATTGAGTACCACTTGTCTCGAGCAGATTACATCGTAGTAATGAATTGAATATGATGAACTTGTTGTTTTTGAAGTATTAATTCATTGTATTGCAACTATGTTTGCTAGTCTTGCTCATTGAATTTATGTTTATGTCACAACCCTCTTAATATGGCTAAAAGATGAATTTAGACTTGGAAATAGGTACTGTTTTTGGCTTAAATCTAGCAGCCCGGTCAGCCCCCTTCATATTAGGATTCGGTTTTATAACCATTTTGGCGGGTAAGCCTTACGGAGTATATTAGATACTCGGGGTTTGCAATTAAATTATTTTCAGATGTCCCGTAGCCAGATTTTGTGATTGCTGCTAGAAATTTGTGTGGCAAGGTGAGGAGCCCAAGGAATGGACAGTAGAGTGGGTTTCATCGTCACCAAACCAGGAGTGAGACTATGTCCTGTGGGCTGACATGGTTTCTAAATAAGTTTATGTATCGTTGAGTTATCGAACGCTTCCGCTCATTGTATATTAATGTATTGTAATTTGAACTCTCAACTCTGTGTATTGTATGAACTTGAACTTCATATGTAAAATATGCTACTCATGTACTTATTTATGTTTATATAAATTGTGGATGTATCGTTGATGTATGTGCAATGAACGTTCGCTTCGTCGAATGTCTCTCGAGGTGGTCATGTGCGACTATCCCTCTTGCTTTGCAAGGTAGGGGTGTCACCGGTACCGTCGATCCTCACTCGACGGTGTCCTCGAGCTTCCGTGCCGGTGAATGGTGCAGAGTTGGGAGTACTTCTTCACCAGGAGCTGGTTCCACGGTCTTGGCTTTGATGTGGGCTTTGCTGCGTGAGCTTCCGCTGCAGCAAAACCGACTTGCAGTGCGCTCGAGTTGCTCTCTTGCTTTCTCCGCTTGCTTGACATAGGCTTGCAACCGCTTGGCCTACTTGTCGAACAACGCATCAAGGGCGAGGAGGTACGTGTCATGACGATGACATGGGGTTGTCCTCCTTGCCTTCCAAGGTGTTGATGGGGCTCTCCAAGTAGGACGGTCGGCGTCCAAGGGCGGGAAGTACCGCATGCTGGTACGATCGATGGGCGACTCTAGCATCCGGCTCAAGTAACGTAGGGCCTACGAGCGACTAACCGGTAGGCGTCCGAGAAACGGAACCCGAGTAGCCGTCACTAGCCATGGCTTCATGCCACGAGTTTCCGTGCTCGCGGCAACCTAGACGGTGATCCGGCGGCGCTTGGTGCCGGATTCTTCATACTCTCTGCCCACATACTCGGGGCGCTTAACAATTCCGACCTTGGTGGTGGTGGTGTACATGATCCTGGGAAATCGAGGCTCATCAAGGTAGTAGCCGGTGGTCCAGGGCTACGTCTTCCATGAGCGAGGTGGGGGGACCGGTGGGGATCCGGTCGGGGTGGAATAGCTGGCGAGGCTTCGGCTAAAAGTGGTGGAGATGAAGATTGGTTGGGCGAGGTTGGGGTTCCTTTATATGTAGGGGAGGATGGCTAAGGCTCGGTTGTGGCTTGTTGAGGAATCTTGCGGGGAGGCGTATGGTGGAAGATAGCTTCTCACGCAACCCTTCGGGTGAGTTCTCCAGTAAACTAGCTTGCCTTAACCACGCGCGACATCGCTTGCTATCCACTCGGGGTGGTCGAGCTACGGTGGTTGGCATGCGCGGCGTACTACTAACGTACACGAGCGGTGCTCCACGATGTCGGTGTTATCGGTTGTGTCCGGGATTCGGGGACCGATGGTGGTAAGCATGCAATTGTCAACCGATCGGTCAAGGTGCGAGTGTTCGACGCACGGGTGCCAAGGGCGGCACACAAAACTCGGGTGTACTTCGCGAGGAAAGTAGGGCGACGAGAATCTTGGCCTTGGATCATGCGTACGATTGCGTGTTGTGGAAGCATCACCTCGAGGGATGGTTCCTCTTGACTCGGTGACACAACACGCAAGGACAATCCGGCTTAGAGTAAGGTGAGTTTAGAGAGGTTGGGTAGCTAAACGGGTTGGGTTTAAGGCTAGATATGGGTTACGAGGTTAAGATCTTACTAATCACTATACATATGGCTTGGGTGTCCTTAAGTTTCATCCTATGGTCAAGTACGGCTCGATACCATTCTCGTGACACCCCTCCTGAAGGGGTACTCGTGCATCCTGTACCAATTCCTGGATCAGTAGTTGGTATGCACAAGCGGATAGTCCCAAATCCATACAATACTAAAATACGAGGATATAAGAAGGACTTACCAAACATGGTTAAATAATAATACGGACTATGCAGCGGAAAGGGCACGAAAGCTGATCACTTCAATCATCCATATGCAACTTGAACATACGACGAAACTTAACGATCTGTATTTCTTCGAAGGTTGACCACTAAAACCCACAATGAACCAACCATGAGTACATAAGGTACTCAAGCAAGCTCCAACACTACTCAAAGAGTATGATTATGTATGGAGATTGTAGCAAGGATATAGGCAACGGGGTTTGATATTTGCGCTACGACTAAGCAATGCGGGGCTCACTAAGAATAGGTATCAAGGAAAGAGGGACATGTCAATATTTTAGTTGGTAGGCCTTGGGGAGAGCATAAATCCATCTCGCCGGTTCCTGAAGTTTTAGCAGGGATGGATCTCCAATATCCGCACCTAACACCTTTCCCAAAACTCACGGACACAATTCCCACTCACACATCAAGGGTTCAATATTTATGGCTAATCAACGAGACCTCAAGGATTGGTTGGTCAACATACTGTGACAACGGACATCCGGATAGTTTTATACACTCTGCAGAGGTTGGTACACTTTACCCACAAGCTATGTGTTCTTAACCTCGAAACACATAACGCTTCCACCGCAACTAGGCACGCTCACAAGTCCCCATCGAATGCCCAGGGATCCGACATATATGACACAAGCATACCGTCCACCATATATGTGCCAAGTACTGGAATTCAAGAAATAAACGATCCGTGGACCTCTGTCATCTACTACACCTGGTGGAACTTCTTGCTACGTAACCCAAGATTTGGTGCACGATCCTGCCCATAACAGGTTATGTGGTTGTACACTAAATCTCCGATTTGAGGTCCGAAGAACCGGTCCTTATATGGCAGGGCAAACACTCGTCCATCGCAAATGAACGTCACCTATACATCAAGTACTCTACACCAATACTAGGAGTTTCACCCACGACCAATAATTTCCCACCCAACTTCACCTTAACACGGTTGGCCTATTCACCCACCCATCAACACACACACACACACCACTAAACACATTTTAATTCATTTTCACAAAATAGATATATGGTATAGTGTGGCGATGAGTATCATCACAAAGTTCCTAAGCGCTTCTAAGTATAGCTATATTCCGTACATTAGGCATCTAATATCGGTATAAGTGGAGTTTATGAGATGGCAGTGGTAAGGCAATAAAGGGGGTTTTGGTAACAACAACAGAATTACCAATAAGCAAATAGGCGATATTTCATGCAAAGCAAACAATGGCACTCAAGAGAGCATGCAAGGCACAAAGTTGGTTCTATACTACTTTTCATAGGATAAATATGATCAAGGGATAGTTAGAGCTTGCCCGACAACGCTAAATCCTTAGTAGTCGTGCCTCACGCCGTTACTCGGCTTGGCGTCGGAATCCGTCTTGAGACTTGGGCCGTTGGGGGTCGTTTCCGACTTGGGGCTCCTTCGGATTCTCCGCCTCTATAATACGTGAAGCTAGTGCGAAAAGAAAATAAATCAAATAAGAAAACAATCAAGATCCAATTGAAAGTCCATTTAGATCGAAGGTTTAGTGTGTACAAATGGTGGCAGAGGTAGGTCGAGTTTAGGCGGGGGGGGGCGAGAATCTAGATTATGGGGGTTTGGTTTGGATATGTCGGAATTCAGGAGTTCAACGACGTAAGGATCGATGGGAACGGAGTTCGGGCAGTGCAGATGGGAGATTAAGGGGGTAGGGGGGATATTATGACGGGATGAGATTATGGTGGCTGTCAAAATATTCCTCATGTTTGGACAATCGCGTGAGCGCAAGAATCACCCGAAACGGAGGTCCGAATGAAAAGATATGAGGTTCGAAAGTTCCAAGGACCTTTCTATAAATACTTTTAAGGTCATAGGGACCTATTCGTAATTACAATAAAGTTTGGAGGGACCTTTTGGTAAAATGTTAGGGACCTAAAAGATAATTTCCAGAAAGTGCGGGGTCTTTCAGTAGAAATCGAAGGACCTAAACATAATACGTGAAGAAGGTCGGGGGCTTAAATGCCAAAATGCATTTGCTAGGATTTTATGGAATTTTCGCAATTTATTTTGTTTCGGAAATTCATGGACTTGGTCCACGGGTATGTGGACCGGGGTGGTGGGGTGGACCAAGGGATTGAGAGGTAAGATTTTCCGGATGCGGAGGGGCCTAAGTGCAAAATTGGATTTCTCATGGTTGAGTCATCTTCTACCTCTAGACAGACGCCATGGCCGAGCTTCTAGAGCTCGGGGCGTGCCCGGGGAGAGGGGGATTTGGTAGAGGAGCTCATTGCGCATCCGTCCGGAGTGGAAGGGGGGGAGGTGGCTCGGATGTGGAGTATTTTTAGGAACGCATCCATGGCCGGGAGCTCGAGAAGAGAAGGGGAAAACCGAGATTGTGGGCAGCTCGGTGGGGAGAGAAGGCGGCGCTCATGCCGGTGCGAAGAGGAGCTCGGCACGCCCCCTTTTATAGGCACGTAGTTGGGGGGGGGAGCACGAAAGTATCGCCGGGCTAAGAGCTTGCCTCCAATGGTGCTCTGTTTGTGCGGTCATCCGGGAGCGAGAAATGGAGGGGGTTCCGGTATGGTGAGGCTTGGTGGAGGTTGCTTGGTCCGGGAGGCACGCTTGTCCGGGTGCGTCATGGGTTGAGCAACGAGTGGAGGAGGTGGAAGGAGCGTAGACCGCTTCTAGCCGGAGGAGGAAGAAGACATGGTTCCGTTCGAGCGAGGAAGACGATTCCGGGGTGGCGGCACCGTGCTCCTGGGGGTCGCGCCCCTGGTGGGCCGCGCCCCTGGTGGGCTGCGTGAGGGGAGGGAGAGAAGGGAGGGAGGTGGGCTAATTCGGTTGGTTGGGCCCGGAAGGATGGGAAAAAAAAAGAGGAGAGGCGGCCCAGGAAGGAATTAGGATTTTTTTCTTTTTCTAGGAATTTGTGTATTTGGTTTGGGATGATTTTGAAGGTGTTTTGGAGTTTCAAAAAAATTGGAGCAACACTCGGACAACAAAAGAAAATAAAACAAAAATAAAGAAACATACACTTAGGCACGGTTGATTTTATTTATTTAAAATTTCAATTCTCACTAGTTTAATTAATTCATTGATGTTTTGGTTTTTGAAAATTTGTAAATCACAAGGTAAATATTAAAAATTGAAATTAGTCGCAAATTTGAATTTGATTTATGTTTTCAAATTTTGGGGTGTTACAATATGAGTCACATAAACTCGTTCGTGCACTTAAGATGTCATACGAGGATATACATATCTGTCATAACGGATGTGTCTTGTTCAGAAAGAGCACTCATAAAAAAAGTATTGTCTTAATAAGTCCTCTAGGTTCATGGAGGTAGAGTCCGGTGATGGTCATAAGAGGTAGCTCAAAATCTCTATGAAAATCCTACGGTACCTTTCGTTCATACCGAGAATCCAAAGGCTTTACATGACCGAGGAAACCGCAAAACAGATGACATGGCACAAAGAAGGCAAACGATACCGTCCTAAGAATACGATACATCCAGCCGATGGTGAATCATGGATGCATTTTGACAGACAACATCCTGAAGAAATTGAGGATCATCGTAATGTACGTGTTGGGCTGTCCATAGGGGTGGATGTCGAGCTAGCTCGGCTCGGCTCGCATTGGATCGTTAGAAAATTAGCTCGGCTCGGCTCGTTACACATACGAGTTATAAACTTGGCTCGGCTCGGCTCGATAATCAGCTCGAGCTAGCTCATTAGGCTCACAAGCTAGGAATATAGAACAATGCGAGACATTATATTCTCTTAACTTAAAATATTTTATTGCAAAATAGGTAAGATATATGATTTCTACTTAACAAAATAACTTTTAATGTGTGTTAATTTGAAATAGGTTACAAAATAGCTAAATATTAACTGAATATTTGCTATTATACTTCCATTGAACATTACTTATTCTTAGCATTTCGGAGCTCGTTGAGCTCGCGAGCAGAGTCACAAGCTTGGCTCGGCTCATTAAGAAAATGAGCTGAGCTGAGCCACTTACGAGTCGAGCCGACCAACGAGCTTTGAGTGTTTCGTCCACCCCTAGCTAGCCATAGATGGGTTCAATCCTTATGAAATGTCGTCTGTCCCATACACTTGTTGGCCCGTGTTCGTTATCCCTCTCAATCTCCCTCTCAGCGTCATGTTTAAAGCACAAACCATATTCTTGTCGTTGATAATTTCTGAACACCCGGGAACTAAAATGAATGTGTACATAGAGCCTTTGATTGATAAGTTGCTTGATGCTTGGAATGTTGGGGTATGGACATACGACGAGGCTAGAAAGAGAAACTTAAAAATGAAAGTGTGGTACATGTACTCCATGCATGGCCATCCAGCATATGGGATTTTTTCAGGTCGGTGTGTTGACGGGAAGTTTTCATGCCTATTATGCAAGTCAGCTGTCAAGTTCTTTTGGTTGTCGAATGATGGCAAGTATCTTGCGTTCAACAATCACCGACAATTCCTCCCTATGGGCCATCCATTCAGACGGGACAAAAGAAACTTTACAAAAGGTGTGGTGGTTGAAGCCCCCCTCTCCACCCCCCCCCCCACCACGATTGCCATAAGTTTGTCGTGTGCCGCACTCATCGGCGGACGGCACAGATTTAATCTCCGTCACGTGCTGCGCCACTGCCACACAACAAAGATTGACGTTGTCGTCCACCCTATCCATCGCCGCGTCGTTCCTGCAATTGGTTTCTCGTGTGCCCGATCTAGCGCACGGCAAAGGTTTTGTCGTGTGCTCGACCTTTGGCACACGACAAACCACGGTTCACCGTCGGGGTTTGCTGCTGTCGGGCATTTACCGTAGGCCACCTAAAGCAACCATAGTTGTCGCATTGTGCACTGCGGCGCACGGCAAATTCTTGCTTTCCGGTAGCGATTGGTGTCGGTGTCATGGCTCCTAAAACACTTCATCCAAGCTTATGCTATGTAGGATTGCATATACGAAAATTCTTGGTCCTAGTTAATCCACATGAAAGGGACATATTTAAAAGTAGCTAGTTGGTTCGTGCTCTGCTAAATTTTGTGGTCAGTTTGTCGATTGCTCAAATTTCATTAGGGAACCTTTTTGTCCTCGATTTGCACGCTTGTCCAATAGATGGAAAAAAGAAACATGAGAAATAAAAGATTAATAAATGGGTCATATTATTATCTTAAATTCCCGCGACCATGAATATCGGTTTGGACACATAACAAAAGTATATACCCTAGGTTATGTCAGTCATTCATAACCAATTTAGCTACTTCACATATGGGTTTTGAGGTTGGTAGATAACCAGTTAGCCTAATTATTCTTTGAATTTATCAAGCGAGTTAGCATACTTGTTGCATCAACTTAATCATGAGTTTGATATAAAAATACTCAATCAAGATTGACAGGTCAATCATGTCTCCCTTGCAAAAATAGATTTATATCACGCGTTTAAAAAAAAAAGAACATGATTAGAAAATATATTGCCCAGACAACATGTTATTCCCTTCACTTTTATATTGTTGCCATTAGGATAATAATTCTAGTTCAAAAATGAACTAGAGTTGTTTTCCTAATTATAATAATTTGAAAAACGTATGGAGTAAATAATATCATTAGAAATCTATCCAATAATGAGCTACATATGTTGTCCATATTTAATTTTTAACCATTCCTTGAAATGCCATTTTTGGCTAAACATTTACTCAACTATGAAAGTTATTAAAAGTAGTTTCATGGGGCAGAGAAAATTTCAGGCTATGCTACAAATAAAATACCAATGCAAAATAGGACAACAATTAAAATTGGTACAAAAAAAGTAGAGGTTTACCTTTTTTTGTTTTGTCAAAAACATATTCTTCCAATTTCCAGTCCTCTTCTAAGATTGTCCTGTTAAAGTACACAGAACTTCTATATTGTTTTACACAACATCAATAATTTGCAAATAGTTACTATTATATGCAACACTTTTAATACAATCAAGGACACGTACACAAGCTCTTAGTTCAAATTTGTATATAACGCAGAAAATCCTAGACTTGACTCGTCAGTGGATTGAAGAGTGCTTATGAGAGGACCACTAAAATAACTGCAAGTGAGTGTTTGTAACAATAACTTACAGCAATTATTTGTTGCATGCAGTTGGATTGAACATAAACAATGAGTTCTGGAGGACACATACAATCCAGCTATTGAAAAAAATGGTAATCTATCTTTGCCATATATTTTTCTGCAGAGGATGACATCTCAGTGTGGGGCCTATCCATGAGGAGATTAAAAAGACCTGCTTAACAGTGCATTGATAAGCTTTATGTGACTGGATCTAGTCTTGAAGGATGAACTTGCATAAGCATACATAAATCTACGTGTACAGACATAATGAAAAGCTAACACACCATCTTTGAATCAGTTGCTATCAAGTGCATGCTTATCTTGTCACTGAAGTATGTACAACAGTTTGCACAATATATACATAAGGCCATTCTCAGTGCAAAGTTTCATTGCGTTGTTTTCAAGAGTGCCATGTCATTCCATTGTGTTTGAATAGATAAATGAAATAAGGTCTCTCAATGCTAAGTTCCGTTTCACGGTTTCATATGCTTAGTTATCACTTAAATATTTCTTCTAAGTGACCAATAGGAATTGCTTAATGTGTAGAGATGAAACCCAAACCCTCTCAATGGAGTTTCATTTTAGTTTCAACGTTTTGGTAACCGTGTAAACCAAGTTTCATCCCTATGAAACCCAATTCTTCTCTTTCCTAATAAATTCTATGCCACGTCATCAGTTTTGCCTACATGGCATACTATTTAATGCAAATGAAACATGCATTGAGAATGGCCTAAGTGACAAAATGCACATGCATTGGATTGAGGGGCCACCTTGATCACGAATCACGATGTATTTAACAAAGCACTCTATGCACCTATATCAATATAATCACGTTGCTCTACCAAGTTGATGTGGTAAAATATTCATAAAAAAAACTCGGTTGATTTAATTACAGGAAAGCTACCAACTCGGCTTGTTCAAGCACAACTTAGCTAAACCGAAAGCAAAACCACCAACAGAAAAGTGAATTGCAGGGTACTATACAAGTTTGACAAGGGTTCCTCTGGAAACCAGGTTGAACAGCCCAGTTTAAGTCACGAGTGCATGCTCCGTTTTGCATTTGGAGTGCAATAACTTGACGAAATTAGTAAAAAGTTAGTAAAGACCATTAAAAATTTGCACATTTCTCATATTAAAGTTATAAAATTATTGGCATGCTCTGACTATATTCAAATCAAGATTCCAACTGGACATGAAGCACATTGTCCAATGCACCATGAATATTTTGATTATTATGTGTTGCAAGTAGCCTTCACATTGCCTTTGCATCTCCTTCCTGACTAGAATATAATATAAGGTCCAAGATGCGATGCTCCTCTCAGGCACATTTCTTTGTCGCTCAAGACCTGAATAGGAAATTCCTCGATAATGCACCACAGATCCCTAACGATCATTTAGGTCCACGTACTCTTAAAATAACCACTTAAGTCCTTAAACTATTTTCAGATGATCACATTCAGGTCCATAAACTTTATAGTAATCTCATGGGTCCATAATCTATTTGTATATTGTCAATTAGGTCCACAACAATGTCGTCCAATCACTCTCAATGCACAACGCCACCACCAGCTACCTTCCACGCGCCCTGCCACACAACTAATATATGTGAGCGTCACCAAGCCTACCTAACGATGTTAGCTAGTAACTCGTATGCTATGTCCGTCGCAGCCTCGCTTCTATCTGACATTGCCTCCCCAACGTGGCTTGTGCCCGCTGCCCGCTGTGACAGTGGCAATTAAAACATTATGGACAATTAATTCGATATCAGACCGTTACCTTTTGGGAGTCTTATGCCCATAGAAACTGTCTACCTGCCAAAGGTTCTTTATTGAAAAACAAAATGCAAGTGTGGGGGCACTTAAACTATAAAGCGTACCGTTATAAGCAACTACCTTTAGTACTGATGGAATCGAATTTTGTATTTTGAGAACCCAAATGGAGCACTATTGCACCTGACTTTGATCATCCTGAATATATGTAGAGCAATTAATTTGGAGCTAGTCAAAATCTGATGAAGTTTCTTTTTCCCCGTGCATGTATGCATACTTTGCAATTTCATTGACACATGTACACTGAAGACTTAGCTCGGGTGTATATGTCAATCTGCAGGTACCTGATACAAAAAAGAAGTGCATAACGGCAAATTATGAAAATAAACTACTCCTTATTGAGACAAACAAAATTGTATGGCCAGGAACTTAATTATATTAGCAAATCTCACAAATAGCACGTGTTGGTTAGGTGTTAGAGCTACTCGAAGCTACCACACGTACAGATCATACAACAAACTGATCGAACTGGATTTTATTTTTTGAGACCATAAACAAGCATTATTGCACCTGGCTTTCGTCATCCTAAAAATAATGTACTCCAACTAATTTCGTAGCGGGTCAAAATCTAGTGGGGTTTTGTTTTCATTTTTGTCTGTTAGTTTGACGACAAAGGATTATATATGTGTGGATCAATTGGTCATATGTGGACAATAAGACAGGACACACTAGATGTAGTTTTTGTTTGGATATCTCAGGGTTGGGCATACATCACATGCTTGGTTGTTGCAAGCCAACTGTACGTAGGTGCCATCAACTGAAAGTGGTGGTGGTGCTGCTATGGGTAATGTGGTCGACCCGTAATGATACAAACTCGGGAGGGTATAACACAACAGCAGCAGCTACCGTAGGCAGGACAGGGAGACACTATACCGATTAGCGATTACCTCCTGCATTTTAGGAAGGCGGGTCAACTGCACCGATGGTCATTCCCATGCAATGATTATGTGAAACTGAATACAGATGGCTCATACAAAGAACAAGAAGGCACAGGAGATTGGGTTTTGTCATTAGGTACCAAGGAGGCTCTTTGATTGCAGGCCAATTTGCTCGTTGCAGTAACGCCATGCAAGCGGAAGCATATGCCGTTTTGCAGGGGCCCACTTATGCTCTTGATATGGGGATCACAAAAGTGGAGCTAGAGGTGGATGCTATCAAGTCAAAACAGCACTCACTTGACTTAAAGGTTTTGATTTTTTTTTTGATTTTGTCGTACAAAGGTCATGTATAAACCCAGTTCTGTAATGCAATGCAGTAGCCGACCAGCTCGCTAGGTTCAACGGGGATTTAGAGCCAGGTGCCTCCTTTTGGCCGGATGGTCATCCAGTTTGTGTAAACACACTTGTTGCTGCTGATATTCAGTCAGCATCCAGTTAATAAAAAATGTTTCCATCTCAAATAAAAAATTACTGTACGTAGGTGCCATCCTCTGCTCGACTGTACGCAAATACTTTGACTGATGGAAACACATGCTATCAGTCGAGAAATAATCGCCTAATCGGTAGATGGCATCATCAGCTGGTTAATCTGCGAGGCGGATTCGATGGAACTGATTGCCTCTCCGCACGTTGTTTGTCTGTCCGTTGACAAGAACGGCTTTATTGTTTGCGACCACGAGCACATGTGAAAATGGAGCAGGTGCAACCGGTAGTGACGATGCAAGAAGGGCGGTAGTATGAAGTCAAGGATGTAGCAGGTCCTTGATTTTTGTCACGATAATTAAGCTTCCTGCAGTTCTGTTCCAATGCGCCGAGATTCTTTGCCGGGAGGGTTCTCGAACCAGAACTGAACCATCCAAACCGCGGGCAACCAATAAAGCAAGCCAGCGACGGGGAGAGACTGTTAAAAAAAAAAACCGACGGGGAGCTTATCTCGCGTCTGACCAATACGGCGATGGTCCCCTCAAAAGAAAAAAAACCAATACGGAGACGGACTGACGGTGACATCGCAGCAACGAGCACATGCATGGATGCACGGCCGGCCGGTTCGTCACAACCCACCTGACGTTGTAGCTTCAGCCTAT
>JAUNZO010001185.1:0-11976 GCA_031894775.1 Chloris gayana | reverse complement strand
GTGTACTTCGTTCAGTTACGTATTGCTCATGAAAATTGCTCCTCAAGCATTTCCCTATGTAATATGAATGGTGAATGTATCCCTAATGCATGTGCAATGTATGTTCGCTTCGTCGAATGTCTCCCGATATGATCCTGTTCGACAATCCCTCTCGCTTCGCGAGGTAGGGGTGTCACACTTAACTTAGGGCACCCCAATGCATGGCTAAATATGGCGCGTCCGTTGGAACGAGGGGTCGTCCAACGACATGTTCTCTAGTGGTGATGGTCTAGCAGAGCCGGACGAGTACCTAAACATACTTCTTGGGGCAGTTGTAGGTTCTAGTGCGCCGTGAGGTGGTAGTTGTTGTGAATAGCTCCGCGCGAGCCCTTCACCGTTGATAGCCAAATGAGGACCAAAGTATCCTTGCTCCCTAGAGAAGTGGTTGCCTTCCACATCCTCAACAGTTTCCAAAGATCTTGAGCCGGAAGAAGGCTGGCGGGAACCGGTAAAAGGCGTGGTCGGGAGGCAGCATAGCAGGCCCACTAGGACCCAATGACCTCATGCCTCCAGAATGTAGGGACCCAGCGAATAAGTTTGAAGAGCCATGCTGGAATTGTTCGTTGATGTTGCCAGGTGCTCTTACAAGTTGTGGTGCCATAGGAGGAACACTTGGAATTCTAGGCCTTTCGGATCTGCAATGTTGGAGCCAATAAGGTAGCTTTGGCAGCTGTATAAGAAGGCACAAGTATGTTGACAGTTGGCATGGTAATGTAATAATAAAGATAAAACAACGATATCAATAGAAAAAAGAACTTTGATGGAAACAAAGAAGCAAACCCGATCTCTGAAATCCGAGTGTAATGTGTTAATCAGTACTATTATCTTACTGTCATATTGGAGTGCCATCAAGTAAAAAAGAAAACTAATGAGACAAAATAGATAGGTGTCTATATGTAGACTGATAGCAATAGACACCAATGAGACTGGCACCAGATCATATAGGAATCTAGTTAACTTATATGATTGTGTACTTTCAGGCATCCAACACCATAAAGACATTTCCTATGTGATTAACATGCACACATATTGCTTGGACATTACAACAAAAAAATGGCTACCATAGTAAGTTATGTTACCCTAAGGAGAAACTTTCGTTGTGCCTTATTTGGCAACACTTTTTCTTCCAAATATGTGCGAACACCAGGTTCACAAGAGGCACACATCCATGTTGTTGGCCAATTGTTGAAACTACTTTTCTTAGAACTAGATAACACTACTTAGCTAGAACATCATAGAGTATAAAGGTTTCCGGGTGTGCAATACTAAACATTTTCTATAAACATAGGTGACGTGCTATAGTAAATGGAAGATGACGCATTAACTCATCACAAATACAGAACATAGAAATAAAAAAGAATCCTACCTGTTTCCATAAAATGAGGGGAGAGACCCCTCTCGTTGGCCACCATTGTCAACTCCCGAATCCTCGTTGCTCCCATAGGGATTATAGGCAGCTCAACTACACCGTTGTCGATGTTGGATGGAGAATAGGAGTGGGGCATGGGCACCGAGGGGTGATGATGGAAATCAGTGGGTTGCACTCTATGCGAGTGCTCGGTGATCTGATGGTCCAGCTAAAGGATTCCAATGATCATGATATGAAGAACCATACATTGTTCTCTCCACGTTATGAGTGCTTGATGATGACATAGGTGGCAAGTAAGCAACATGTGCACCTTGATGGCTAGTGCCCGGTTCGATAGAGACATGGGCTCAACATTGAAGTTTTGCCCCATGACATCACGAACTGCATTGGCAATATTAGAACAGTTTCAGTCATTTATAGATGTGACATATGCAAGGTAAGTCATTCTTTTGAATTCAAATAAAAACTTACAAGCAGCAATCCGTGATGCCTCTATTTCACTGTAACAAATCAAAAGAACATGAGTATACACCACAAATACCATTAAAAGATAAAGTAGAAAATATTAAAGCGAGGCACAAGGCATCAAACACACAAACAAGCAGAGATAACAAAACACAAATATATCACATTAGGAAGATGGGAGTATCCAAATGATGGGTGAATCTATACATGATAAGATGCATGATATTCCACTTCCACATTGTTACAGGATTTGAGGTTCTCTTCATCAAGTCCAATCACAATACTTGAAACATTGGCACAAAGGATTCTAGAATTGGTGGCACATGGACATGATTGTAATAACTTCTAGAAGCAGGAATAAGAGATAACAACTCTTGTTATGTAGTTCTAACCATCCACTAAAATTCTAAAAATATTAATGACAACCAATAACCATGCACTTAATGGGAAAAATGAATAAAACAATATGTAGAAAATTTGGAGATAGACCGCATACCCCAAAAAGGATGGAGTTTGTGATAAGAGACCAATAGGACACCAGTGGAAGTGAAGTGGCTGCATAAACAGTCCAAATGTATTGTAATCAGCAAGAACATGCAATAGTTTAGCAACTAAATACACAGTAAGTATAAGGGTGCCATAAGGATACAATATCAACTAAAGTAAAATGCATGACATTTGTAACGGCAGCCATAATGCCTGCTACATTTTTGTCTGTCCAGCCTTATAGAAATTTCACAATGATGATGAAATTAAATGTCTTAAAGGAAATAAATGGATTGGGTGGCACCGAAGGTAGACAACTACATGTGTCACCGTAACTGTAAAGTTTTGAATCCCTTACCACAAAAGTTACTGGGTAAAAATCATAAAGGCCTTCATCAAAGACCCAATCATCATTGTTTATGTGCTGCGATGAAACAGGACCCCTTGCATAGAGCCAATGCCCCCTTTCAACCTGTCGGCAATTGGGGCACTGCATATTTCCTTGGGAGTTAAATGCTGAGCCAATGCAATCTGATGAAACAAAAAGAAGCTTTAGAAAAAAATCAAGTGCCAAGTACATGCACAAATCTATTATGTCGAATAAGTATTGTCAAGTTCATTGCGTGAGTCAAAAGGATGCTAAGGACATCCATTCAAGCATATGCACAAATCTATTATGTCGAATAAGTATTGTCAAGTTCATTGCGTGAGTCAAAAGGATGCTAAGGACATCCATTCAAGCATAGCTCTAGAATCTAGACTGCTTGAAAATATCACTTTTGGTACTAAACGACAAAATTGCTTAACCTTGACTCTATGGATGACATAAATGGTCAATGATGTAAAATTACTCATGAGAACACATCCAAAATTTTGAAAGAGACCAAGGAATACTTACATCAAATGGATTGATGAATCCTAGTCCAAATAACAGCTATTGATCCACGATAGTGACCCCCTCTCCAAATTGTATACCATAATTGTCATGCGCAATAACTTCCACAACTTGACACATATAGAACCATCAATTAAACCAAAATTATGTGTTATTTAGCAAACTCAGCCATGTTAATTCTACTTATGGGAGCAAAGTTATTCATTTTTGGCTCAAGCTAAAAAACTGTCCCAAATTCTCTCCCAATTCTAGTCGCACTAATCCACTAATAGCAAAACATTAAATTGCCACCCCACGAGAATTCAAGACTACCCTTGCACCCGCTAGCTCCTACCTATGCACACCGCAATCAAGAACGAGCCTGAAATCTTGAAGCAGTAAGCAGCTCACCGAGGTGGAACTCATGGTCGCACCGCAACCCGGCAATGGAACGCCCCCACCACCAACAACCACCGCGTCAAGGCAGATTGACCACCGCAACACCGCTTTAGCCTCGATCCTTCCTCTCTACATCCCCTTCCACCTCGGTGCCCCCACCCTTCGACTCGTCCTCACTACGGCTTTGTTCTTCCTTAGACATCATCTCTCGTGACCACCGCCTGCCCGTCCTCTTGCTTGTCGAGCGCCCAAACCCATCGCGATGTTGGTGAAGTTACCCACGGTTGCGACGTCGGAGCAGCTCCGGTCTCCCTTGCGCACTCTCATGGCCCTCACACTTCGCTCAATGAGTTGTCCGTGCAGTGCCTTGGGCTCTCTCTACCTCTATTGCTTTTATATCCACCAAGAATTACAAAAGAGGTGGGGGGGGGGGGCTAAAAGGTAGGAATTGGAGGTTTTCTGCAGGGCACCTTGGAAGCAGAGCTAAATCTAACAAAAGGCCCTGCCCAATTTTTTTACTAGTGTTTTATGATTTCTCTAGGGTGGATCTAGTAAGGATAACATAAAATATTTGGAAGGTAAAATAGTTTTAGGTTAGCTAATCGTATACCAAATTATTTTTAATACTATTAACTTCAATTGCTTGTGATAAAATATCTTTTAGTTGACTTACAAATGAAGCGAAAGTCGACCAAACGACCATGGTTGTAGATTCGTCGTTGTACCGAGGCAGTGATTAAGATTCTTCTTGTTGTATGTGACGGAAGGGTAGATGTTGAAGGTACTGGAAATATAGAGCGATCTTCTGGAATAGGTTCTAATGGGGAATATGATGGTGACTGTATTGAGCGAGGGAATATATAATCTGGTATGCTAGATCGCAATGATGGAGACACTGGAATAGAGCCCGAGAAAGGATCTAATTGATGATAATATGAATTAGCAGGAGTATAACGGGGATGTACATAGTCTTGAATACTACTAGATGATAGTGGTGGATGCTCGAGTGAGGTAGCATATAGTCTTCTTGTATGAAAGATGATAGTGGCGGATACTCCGAGTTGTATATGTAGTCTGGTATGCTAGATATCAATGGCGAGCGCTCAAAGCGACGCAATACAAAGTCTCGGAAATTAGATGGCAATGGCGAACGCTCGGAACCAGGCAATATATAGTCTGGTATGCTAGATGCCAGTGATGGATGCTCTATATGGTCCCGTATACTAGAAGGCAATGGTGATCACTCCGAGCGACGCCGGGAGTCGGGGAAGGCGAAAGCCATTTTTGTGGAGAACCGCTTGGTACAGGCAGATCGGGATGAGGAGGACGGCACATTGGGCGCTCCGTTTTATAGCCGACGCAGACGACACAATATTCGCTCGTACCCAAAGATATCTGCATATTGCCGAAAAAGCATAGCGATCGCTAAGCACGCCGAATATTCCAAAGTTTGTACGCTAATATTACGTTATCAAAGAATGTAACACCTCGGTTACTCGACATAATTTGGTAAATTTAAGAAGTAAATTAGCTTAGATACCCCGAACATGCCCTATCTTTCGATAAATCGAACTGAACGGATCAAGTAAGGACTCTAGTTATAAATCGAGTTCATTTATCATTTAAGCTTATGAGATGAAAAAAAGGATACTAGATGATGGCTAATGTGAACCATAAACACTTGCACAAATAATATTATACACTTGACATATACAGAAGGTAGAAATAGTAATAATAATATGTAAGACAAAAAGAAACTGTGAATACAATAAAACCTAGCTAAAACAGAGAGAATTACTGTTGTGCTAGTCCCCTCCCCAAAAAAGAATTTTGTTGAATGTTATTGTTTCAAACTGCAGGGGTTGGATCACAAAAAAGACAAGCTTTCGATGCTAACAGAAACTGCCGATCAGTGACGATGTGACCCAAAACGTGAACACCCACCAACGCCCACCCACCATCCCTCGATCCGGCCATCCGCGCGAGATCCGACGGCCCCAGGCTGGTAGCATGTGTGAGGTCAGGTCGGTCACGCTGCCCCCGGGTCCCCCGGCTGGCAAAATGGAAACGGAAGCGGAACCGTGGCGGGCACCGCGGGCCAGCTCATCTGTGGCTTCTGTTTTGACCTGATGCCCCGCGTACTGCCAAGGCTAGAGAAACTGCCGGTTGCCGCCGGGAAAGAAGCCAAGGCTAGGGTGGCGTGTGGTCTTAGGGCTTTGTATTGGAAATTGTGAGTGTCGTGACTGTCGTCCGTCCGGGTTTTGGTTTGCAGGTGACGTGGTGTGCTAGCCACTGGATAGATAGATAGATGGATGTGACTTGTGGACGGACGTGCCACAGGAATTGCACGAGACTAATCGCAAAAAAAAAAGAGGGACTGCACGAGACCAGTAGCGAAGCCACCAGTATGGCAAGCTGTGGCTCCTGCCATACCTCCTACCGCCGGTGGGACCCCATGGCGCTGTTGTTTTCCTCAGCAACCATCCAAGGCCAAACAAAGCGGAGCCCGGCTTGTGCGTATGCATTGCGTTCTGTGGAAGTAGAGGAACATGAACGGACGTATAGTTATGGCCTATGGGTTTTTTCTTTTCTTTTTGCAATGGGGTTTATGGGCTAGTATGTTGGTGATTGAGCTTTTTTTAGTCTTTTCATTCGATGAGAACTCGGACTGGAGACATTCTCAAGAAAAAAACTCGGACTTGAGACAGAAACGTCTCGTTCGATTTTGTGCACCGCGCCGCCGGCCTCGAGCGCTCCACATCATTGACGCAAGGACGAAATGGCCAGGACAGAGAGTAGGGCAAGCCATCGACTTGAAAAAAAATAAAGATCAAATCCAGATAGCAGCTGGATTAAGAACAAAAGTTAAACCTTAAACGTATATTTTCAACAAATAATTACTTATCAAATTTTTGCATTTTCATACAATTATAGTTTCCTATTATATGTATGCAAATTAGTATAGTACATTCGCCATAGGTAGATTTTGATCCTGACATCGCCACTGCACGAGACTCAGAAAATGCGCCTACATAGTGCATGGCTTCAGCGAGTCTTGCTATGTTGCAAAAAAAAATCCAGCCGGTCCTTTCTTTTTTTAATTAGTATAAGAACAAAACTGATGAAACGGAAGCGTGGACTTAGGTCGCGTTCGTTGCAAGCCATGACGCTTGCCGGCGCCCAGCCAGGTCACGCGTGAGGGGCTGCTGCAGTGCGTGAGTGCGACCAGAAACAGGCCCCTCGGCTGAACGGCGTCGGTGGGTGACGTGTTGTGTTCGAGGGCCTGCACCTTGTGTAGCTTTACATTACCAGAAATCCGGCACCGTTCCTTTTCATTTTTTCCAAAAGAAAAAAAAACTGAAAAATAGAAGCGCAGACCTGGGGAACGCTTACGTTGGCTTTGGTGTGAGCACGAGACCCGGCGTCGAGCCAGGTCACGCGCCGCGCTAGACGACGCGACGAGGGGCTACTCATGACGACTGCCGAGCGGGTCCCTCGACTGAGCAGCGGATCCCACGTCAGTCTGTTCTGGAGAAGCCGCTCTCTCCACACTGGCGCGGCACAAAGGACAGGAGGCTGTCGTGAGTTGTGACGTTGGGTGGCCTCAGCACTCTTCCACGTTGACTGTGCAGTGGCAGTTGGGAGTTGAGCACCGAGCGTTTTTGGCACTTATTACCGGCATTCGGCGCTCACATAACTTTTTTTCTTTGACACGGCGCTGAATTGCGTATTGGGTTTGTTCGTACCTTACGATGGGCTGATAAGGAGGGAGGTCCAAATAGGCGAGTGATTGCCGCGGGCCAACTACTCGGGGCCTCCTATCATCCTACCAAGACCCATCAGCACTCAACTGACCATGGGCTACCTGCCAAGGCCGTTGGACCTTCTAATTATTTTTTCTTAACTTATGTCTAAACTTGTGGACGGGCCAGTGGCCTGGTGGTAAAAGGTAGCACCGAGGCGTCAGGGCGAGGCTAATCCATGCGAGTTCGCGCGGAGAGCTGCTCGCAAATCAGCGTCAATCGGTTAAAATTTTCCTTTTCTTTCTAAAATTTTTTATTTTAACAAAGTTACGAAACTTTAAAGATAAATTTTTTGGAGCAAAATTTTGAATAAAAAATTTACAGGAAACTTTAGAAACCAACTTTGTAGGAAAGACTTTAGAACAAACTTTTGGAGGAAAAATTTTAGCTATAGCAATGGGTCCTGAATAAAAAATTGGAACATACTGTTGGAGTAAAATTTTGTAGCAAAAACTTTGGAACAAACTTTTGGATGAAAGTTTTGTCGCAAAAAGCTTTGGAACAAACTTTTGTAAAAAAGTTTTTGAGAAAAGGTTTGGAGAAAACTTTGGACCAAAAGTTCTAGAGGAAACTTTGCTTTGTCAGGAGACCGCGCACGTAAGATTGTTGATCAGGAATGTTCGCACCATTGTTGATCAGGAATGTCAGCTTGAACCCCTGTCCCGCACTTGCCACAAAAAAAAATTGTCTGAACTTTTTTTTAGATGAAGAGAATTCCATTTCATCAAGAAAATGAAAATGTCTCTGCCTCTACAACCCAAGATAATATGACCAAAAATTAGTACAAAGTTTCACTACGGGGTAGACTTTTGTGTTCTGTCTAAGCTTTATTTAGTAGTGATTCATGAGAAGACGATTACTTGTCCCTACTAGTATACCGTATTTGAAAAAGAAAAAGAAAACGGAATAAAACCACTACAGGTGGAAGGTGAGGGGTTATGCGAATCACATGAGTATATATGCATCTGCTTGACTGATCGTTTTAACGCACCATAATGAACCGTGCGCATTCCTTGCTGGAAATGAAGAGTCTTACATAAAGTCTACAATGCTGATCAGAATGCGAAGCAAAATTTGAGGTTACACACACATCCATTTGCATATAAGCACACATCCGTCCCATAAATTTTAATCAAGCATATGTCAAATTCAGCAACCAAAAGTAATTTATTTATCTTCTGCAAGTATTGATCAGCTACGACTCAATGTTTTATATCATGGTATATGTATCCTCAACATTTTGTATATATGTATCCTCTATATATATTGAGCCCGAAGATCTGATACTAATTCAAGATTATTTTGTATTAAGTTGAGAATGAATTATCTTAAAAAAAAGAAGTTGAGAATGAATTTAAGTTGCTCGCAGCAACAATCAAAATCATGTATGTTTTTTATTTTTGTGAAACGAAACAATATGTTTCATTTTTGTGAAACCTAACCATCCTAGTACGTCATGGAGATTGCGTCATCCAATTAAATGATTACTCCCAAAATGTACCAAACTATACAATGTTTTATGAAATGACATTTTGGCTAACTACAGAATTTTTCTGCGGTGAAGCACCGGTATGGTATTTAATGTGGGCAAAGCAGGAAATATATAGCCCACTTAATTACTCCTTATCAGTATTATAAAATCATATCCAAAATGACTTTGTTTTGGAAAAATGAGTACTCTTTGATATAAAATGAATAATACGTGTTGAGCATGTACATGAGACAAAGTACTCCTCTTTCTTTTTCAAATGCTATCGACAAGTATATATACCTTTACTTTTGAAAGTAGTAGCATGAGGGAAACAATTCGTTTCAGTGCAAATTTAGTATATAATTTTTGTGAGGAGGAATAATCAAAACTAATTAATGAATCCATGTTGATTTATTTATTCCCTTATTAGTTCGGATTGAAATGCCTAAAACAATAGGTTTTTTATGTACATTAAGTCCAAGAATGCATGATGGTGATGCAAACGGCTTTTAGTTTGAGATAACTTTGGGCGTCATTTTGTCATGGGCATGCTAAAGTGGCTTTGCCCCTAACTTATTTGGCGAAGCAACTTAGTTTTCTGATAATAAATCCATAGTTGTTTTGATAAACATCTTGGAAAATGGCTATGGATCTCTCGCTGATCTAGTGGACAAATGGGGGATGCAAAGGAGAAGCCGGCATAATGCAGAGAAAGCTGGCATATTGCTAATGTAGAGAAAGCTGCATTGGCAATCTAGGAATAAATTTCAGTCACTTATAGGTTGATAGATGCAAGGTAAGCTACTGTTTCAAATTTAAATAAAAAAAAACTTACATGCAGTTGTCTGTGAGGCCTGTATTCAAAAGTGGCATGAGTAAATACATACTATTTACCAATAAAACATGAAGTAGCAAATATTAAATCAAGAGTCCAAGACAGCTAAGTAAACAGATAACAAAGTGCTGGCATTCATTCCACTTGCACACTGGTTACATGATTTGAGATGCTCTCCAGCTAGTCTAAATCATGGTACTAAAATATTGAAACCAGGATTCTAGAACGGATGCGGGGCATGGAAATGACTGTAATAAGTTCAAGCTAGAATAGAAGACAGAAATTATGGGATAACTGCTCATGTATGTAGTTATAAACATCTAGTGAAATTAAACAGTATTAATATGAACCAATAACCATGGATATAATTAATGTGAAAGCTGAATACAACAATTAGTAGAAAATTTGGTGAAGACTGAACACGTACTCAAACAAGGATGGAAGTTCTGACGACAACTGAGCAACACGAATCAACCAGATGCGAAGTGGCTGCATAAACGATCCAAATGTATCATAATGGCAACACAAGGATGGTATATAATTTGAAGGATGGCAACACAAGGATGGCCTCAGTTATATATGCAAGAGAGGTAATTCCACATGTAACACAATGGACACGAGCGGGCAGATTGGACAAAATATAGAATAATGGAACTGATCATACAACCTGGAAACAGATTGACCGGAAGAAAACTACATTTCGAGCAAAGTCCCGAGTCATGCCCTAGAAAGAAAAAGCAAAACAAGTCAAGGACAGTATATAGCACTACTGACTCTCTCTAAGCAGATCAGACGCGGCTGGGCTGTGGCTTCTTGAGAACAGAGACGGTGCAGACGAGGGTGAAGCAGTCATCCACAATGTAATCGGACCCCTCCAGAGCGTCCTGGATCACAAAAGTCCAGAAGCCCTTCTCCTGGCCGTACTAGGAGAAGACGTCGGACGTGCAGGTGCGAGTCTCCGCCGAGGGCTGCCCGAGTGCGTCCTGGATGGCGCAGGTGAACCGTGTCCCGACCTGCATTGTGCCGTCCTTGGACGTGGTGATCAGGAGCACGAGCGTAACGGAGACGTGTGAGCCGCCGTTGTTGGGGTAGTAGCGGACGGCCCAGTCGTAGCTGCCGACGACAAACTTGTCAGACTCGTAGTGCTCGCCGTGGTCAGCCATCTGCTTGGTGGCAGCGTAGCCTTCGACGGTGAACCGTATCTCCCTGGTCTCGGACGTGCACTACCACAAATCGGCACTATAGTGGCGGCAGTAGAAATTGCATAACGGCACCAACTATCGTGAACCGTCGTTAAAAATCGCGATGATTTTTAGCGGCGGATTATATTACGGCCCGCAGCTACAAATCTATATAGCGGCGGCTCTCTCTCTCCCTCTCTCTCTCTCCCGTTCAGCAGGCGCAGAACCTCCTCGCCTACGTGCCCGTTCTGCCGGAGCTCCTCCTCCCCATCCACTGCGGTTTCGTCTACGCACGTCTCTCCCTCCTCATCGACGGCGGCGGGTCCAGCCGCACAGCTCCACTCGGCGACGGCTCTCGGAGCGCCTCTTGGTCGCGCCCCCACCGGACGACGGCGGCTCCCGTAGTGATGGCGGCTCCCTGTAGCGCCTCTCGGCCGCGCCCCCACCACCGGCGGCGGCGGCTCTCGGGGAGGCAGATCTGGCCGTGCCCCCACCCGGTGGCGGCGGCAATAGCGGATCTGGCCGCACAGCTCCATCGGGTCGCTGTGACGGCTCAGGGGCGCCTCGGTCGTGCCTTCCGACGGCGACAGCGGGGGCTCTCGGGGAGGTGGATCCGGCAGCGCCTCCACCCGACGGTGGCGGCAGCAACGGATCCGTCCGCACAGCTCCACCCGACGGCGGCGGCCGGGCGCGTCTGCCGTGCCTCCCGACGGCGGCGGATCCACCGATGAAGTGCCCACGTTGTGAGATGGGCCCGATAGGGACCCACTTTTTTGTTTCGGTATTTCGGTTGTAGCGGCGGGTGGTCTCCAGTTCCCGGATACCCGCCGCTAAAACTATTGTTTTTTAACTGCGCACTCGTAGCGGCGAGTGGACACACCCGCCGCTACAGTGCTTTTTCAACCGCCGTTATAGAGTGATTTTGTAGTAGTGGTGGCTTCTTGAGAACAGAGACGGCGCAGACGAGGGTGAAGCAGTCATCCACAATGTAATCGGACCCCTCCAGAGTGTCCTGGGTCACAAAAGTCCAGAAGCCCTTCTCCTGGCAGTACAC
>JAUNZO010001184.1:0-47139 GCA_031894775.1 Chloris gayana | reverse complement strand
AATAGGGTATAATTATGCCTTCTGCAAAAAAAAAGCTAGAAAGGGTTACTATTTTGTGGGTTTGGAGCTTTGGGTAGCAGTTCTGTGAATAAGGTTGGATTTTACTTATATCAGTATTGCTTAAGCCTATGCTTCTGATACTCGAGGTCAAAATTCTATATGACCCAGTCCAATTTTAACTCATTAAAGAAATGCATGTGCAGCTTCAGATAACTAAAACATAAGGATTATAGATTGCCATGTTCCAGGATGTCTGAATGGAATATGAGTGGTAGCCGGTGGGATGGCTTTGACCCACCTCTCGATTAAATCCCTCGTTCTGTAATCTGTATGCTAAGATGTCATCTGCGCATCCTGGTCATTTTCAAACAATCTTGATTAATGCCCTTGTTCTGCATGTTGTTGTTGTTGTTACAAATACATGTAAGCAATACTGCTGCAGTTGCCAGTTTATAGAGATGGTTAATGGTTGTAGATCTTTTGTTTATTATTTGCCAAAGCCTATTTATTTTAAAACTGGTAAGCCTATTTATGTTCTAGTTGCCAATTGTCATCATAACTTTGTAGAACACACATTTACCATGCTGCTGTCATATTTGTGTTATGTGCAATACATCAAAATACACACATATCGTTATTTCTGTGAACAATTATTGTCTGGTCTGAGAAACGGTTGTTATTATTCAGATATGTTCCAGACATAATCGAGGGAGACATGGATTCTATAAGGCCTGAAGTAAAATTGTTCTACTCGAAACAGGTGCATTTACTGCATTATTTATCTGCACACCATCAGTTTGGTTTCTGCATTGCTGTTAGACTGTTAGTTCACCCAGGAGGCTAAGTTAGTTGTAAGAATGAAATGTGTAGTTGCTTTGCCACTTTTGTCGAATGAAAGAAATTGAAATGCACCATATTTTTTTCTACATTGCCATCAGTTCGCATCTTTTTATAGAAGATGAAGTCTCTTAGTATAAGCTTGTTTGGGTGGTCGTCGGTAGCTGGTCTGTTGGGTGGTGCTCATCAAATTCATGCCGGGATTGATGCTTCCTCTCGTTTAGGTAGTTATTTCGTGTGTTAGGTGGTGATATAAGCCGGTTGTGTGTTCTTCATGGACTGTCGTGTGTGTTTGGTCGGTGTTGTAACAAATTCTTCTATCTTAATACGAAACGTGCAACGCGCGATCTTGAAAAAAAGTATAAGCTTGTTTATCATTATGTGGTATGTACAGCTCATTTATGAGTTAGAGGGTCTTCTGGATTTCTGCTACCAATC
Source organism: Chloris gayana (assembly GCA_031894775.1). Taxonomy (NCBI): domain Eukaryota; kingdom Viridiplantae; phylum Streptophyta; class Magnoliopsida; order Poales; family Poaceae; genus Chloris; species Chloris gayana. The sequence goes on along the minus strand of JAUNZO010001184.1, from coordinate 45,864 downwards.
AAACTGGGATGACCTTCTGCAATTGTGCTGGCTTATTCTTTTATCAGCAAACTTGCAGACATTTCACAATTTTTGAAGAATGATGCCGCTATCCATTCCATCTCACTTTTATAGTTTCATGTTTGTATATTTGTACAAAGACTTCTGCTACTTATCAATGTTTGAAATTTGAGTTCCCAAAATTCATGTATGGCATGAGCTTTGATTGGACATTCTAAATACATATATTGACGTCAAACATGGACTTCCTCAATATGGAACCTGTTTCCCTCCATAAGGATTTCTCTAAAATGTTTATAGATTATCTCATTAGCTAGGCTCTTAAGTTAACTGTGGGCAGAACTTGATTGCGCTAAAAGTTGAACAATATTTCAGGTAGGCATTATCAGTATTGTAGGAGACATGCACATTTTTCCTTAATTTGTAGTTTGGTATCGGTGGGGTTTCATCTCCATAACAATAGCTAACAGTAATCGTTAGCTTGTCAAGCCTGTACCAATTTTGTTGTTAGTCACATTGTTCTGTTTGCAGGGCTCCAAAATTTCTGATAAATCAGACAACCAAGAGACAACAGATCTACACAAGTGTATTTCTCATATCCATCATCAGACACCTGATGACGAAAAACATAATGTAAGTATTATCACGACTCTTGTTACATTTATATCTTGTACTGGTTGATATTTTCCATCTAGGGAAAAATCCAAATATCCATTTTACTTCCCCAAACAATCTGCTTTGTTCAATTTACTCCCCTAACAAATTCTTGGCTCAATTTACCCCTCAAACAATTTAACTCGGTGCAATCTACCACCTCATGCAATTCATCTGTTTTGTTTCTCTTTATAGTCAAATTTGCATGATGATCGATGACATCAATATCTATGTAAAAGAAAATATTTTATATTTTTCACAAATATTTTTTATAGAATTTTAGAAGTTTATAGTTAAGATAATATTATATGCTATTAAACTATAAAAAGCTTAAAATATACCTTATATTATTTTAGTGTAGGATTCTATGCGATTTATCATTGTCAAAAAATTGAGCAATAAACTCAAATCATACAAAGAGAAACAAAAAAGACAAATTGCATCAGGGGGTGTGGATTGGACCAACTTGAATTGTTTGGGAGAGTACATTGAGTCGAAATTTTGTTCGGGGAGTTAAATGGACAAAGTGGATTGTTCAAGTTAGTGCATGGAATTTACTTTTTGCTTTTCGCAAATCCTTTAGCTCTATGTGCTTGTTGCTGGAGCACTGGGTGGAAGGTTTGATCATGAGGCAGCAAATATCAATGCTCTGTATGTGTTCTCGGACATGAGGATTGTGCTTCTATCAGATGATTGCTTGATTCAACTTCTTCCAAAACGCATCGCCATGAGCTCTATATTGAGTCATCTGTTGAAGGACCACATTGTGGACTTTTTCCTATTGGAGCACAATCAACAAGCACTACAACCACTGGCCTCAAGTGGAATCTGAGTAAATTTCTTTATGCTCTGCCATTATAAGTTGGGCATATTCACATGTAGTTGTTCGATTTGCAGGTTACACTGCATGCATTGCAGATCTTCTAACAAAGTCTCATGATTGTGAAAACTCTTAAAGATCAATGACTGGAATAAAAGAAAGTATTGATTATATCAAATTGATTGATTAAAAACATAACAACTGCAAAATGAAGTCCTTTCAATTGAGTTGCATGCACTAACCAATTCACCCAAAAGCCTAAGCTGATATGGAAAGGTGAACAATTCACTTATACTCCAACACTCCTCCTCACGTGCAAGCTCCCTCATGCTGCAAACGTGGAATATTGGAGTGTGCTGTAATTTATTTAATAAATATCGCACCAGCCATGATTTGAACTTGAGACCTCTGGTTCCGATACCATGTTAAGTTACTATGCACTAACCTGTTGCACTCATCAACTTAAGCTGATGACGAAAGGTGGAGAATTCACTTATACTCCAACACTTTCTATCTTTTTTTTTCTCGAATACGCAGGAGAGCTGTGTATCATTGTATTGATAGAGAAGAAAGAGCGGCCCCTTACAATAAGGCTCCCTCATTCCAGGCCGGGCTATGAGGGGTCTGTGTACATGAATGGATGCTAGGATATCAAACAAAAGAAACACTGTTTGACCTGACCCACAAACCAAGCTCCCTAATCTGGAGCCTCTACTTGACCCAGTCTTAGCTGGTTCAGGCTTCGTGCCCCGGCTAAGGAAGTCCTTTCTATCAACAACATAAATAGTAAACTCCAGTAGAATCATTTTGCTAATTCATGGACAACATCTTATTCTGATTGTTGGTCATATAAGTCGGAGTAGGGAGTGTTTTATAGTGGAGGGGTCTCCTCTAGCACTTTGTGCATGATGTTTTTGTTCTTGTTGCAATCTCCTTAGTGAAATACATACAGTGCATGTTCTAGAATAAGAACTAGTTTGCATAGTACATGATTTTAACTTTTTGTTGCATTTCTTTTTGCACCACCAAGAGCTTGGCATAATTTAGTATTAGCATTTCCCCTCCTGTCAGATGATTCTAAGATGAGATTTGGAAGCATGATAAGCACATCCAACATTGTGCAAGCGGAAAAGGTAACTGTACAGTCCGATGCAGATCTTTTATGGACAATTTCTCTGCGAAATCTGAGCTAAAAATCTCCTGGTTATCGTATTGTTTTGTCCCCTTTTCTATCTGGCAACCCAGCTCCTGTACAGCCATTTTTTTGTTTTCACAAATAGCTCTATGTATCAGGTAAATAAATATTGTCTGGTGGCTCATCGATAAGTTGTTGCCATCAGATAGAAACACATGAGCCACCTCAAATACCTTTATGTATCAGGTAAATAAGTATTGTCTGGTCTGGTGGCTATCGATAAGTCGAGGCCATCAGATAGAAACTCATGAGCCACCACGAGGTTAGAAGTGTGTCTAACACTCGCAAAAAAAAAAAAAAAAAAAAAAAAAAGAAGTGTGTCTAACATGTTTTTTGAGCTACTGATGGACTGTGTGAATAACATAAGTAGGCGCATGTAGTACCCTCTGTGCCTGTATAACTTTACAGTTGATTTTTTTGGTGATGTGGCTTGTTATTCGGAAATGAAATGTGTACTCTTCGCGTTTCACATGGTTTCAGCGGATTTCATGAAGTTAGAAGGTTCATCATTTGGGTTCACTTTTGTATGCTACATGATGGGTAAAGAGTTCTCGAGGGCATCGTATAATCTGTTCAACATTTGCAGACCAGGCAAATGCATGTTCCACCAATGTTGTATCTTGTGCGAATTTTAGATTACTTTTTCATAACTTTTTGGGAACTAACTATGACATTCTAATCTATTGAGATTTGACTTATAGTGACTCATGAACATTTACGCATACGAGAACATGCGATAGTCTCTAGTGGAAGAAATGCTGATATATGAGATTAGAATAACACCAACTTTGGCTTAACATTTTTATAGGAAACGAGGACGAAATAAGTTAGTGAGAGCATGGAATCATTGTGAGTGGGTTTAAACATGTTTGGACCCTAAAATATTAAAAGTCATATCATCAGATTCATTCGATCCTTGCGGTGCAGACATATACACGATGCACAACATGTGTAGACCCATGTGTTAAATACGACAGGACATAGTGTTGAGTGTTGACAGTGCATACGAATGTGTGCCAAGATGGGGAATGTTACTAATCCCTTGCTCAATGTGCTACGTCGTGTCTATTTTTGGCGAGGACACTTTAAGGGGGAAAATTAGGGCATGTTTGGTTGGTGTCTAACTTTGCCACGCTTAATACCATTCATAATTGAAGCCATCCTCTAAACCCCATTAGTAAATAGGCAATAAGACATCCAGTAAATACCATGATTAAGTGGAGTTATCTTCTAATACATCATTGCCTTCGTTTTGCCTCATTTTTGTTTTTCTTAATCTCAATCTGCCTCCTGAAAGGACATTACTGCCCTTGCTTACGTTAACACTCCGGATGGAGTTACTTTTTCACGTTGGTTACGTACGCAAGGCGCGAGTATACAGAATAAAAGTATTTTCTTGGTTTAATAATATGAAAAATCATAAATAAATTCAAAAAATCTTAAATAAATCAGAAAAATCGTAAGTAGTTCCAACAAATGAGAAAAACAACCTGTGAACACCATTGTTTAGCAGAAAATTGCTAATTTTGTCAAATAAAATTTAGAAAATTTGTACAGCCAAAATTATGAATGTGACATGATCTTTGGGCATTATGGTTCTGGCAATATAATACGTTTGACATATAAACAGATATTTCAGCCATGTTAATTTCATAATAAAGCAAAATCAACATTTGTCCAATTACAATGTTGTAAGCAACCAGAGTCATAGCAACCATAATAGTAAATGTCAAGTAAAATAATTTAACACCAAAATTCAACACGGTTGATGCAAATTATTTTACCACAAGTAAAAAAACATACTGGGCGTCTATTTAGATGTAGAAGCGCCTCCGTCTTCCTCCGAAAGCACCAACAACCGTTGAGCTGAAACGGTAGAGCTTGATGTACAATCTTCACTATCACCATGCACCAAATTGACAAGTCTTCTAGCTATGAACCGTGGTGTAATAGTTTCATCTGGTATTGTCTTTGGCTTTTTTGGCTTTCTCTTCCTATATGAAATGAAACGAACTATCAATCAATGTTTAAGCACATGTATGGTTGCATAAATAGAAAAAAACAAACTTAACTCACCTCTTCTTTGGATCATTTAAAGGGCAATTTCCAGTTTCACGATGACCAAATTCTTCACATTTCTTACATCTTTGTTGTTTCCTTGCTCCCGATTCATGACTAGCCTTGAATTTGTTCTTCTTTTGCCTCCTAGAAGCTCTTTTCAGTTGGGGGGGGGTAGCATCTTAAAACCCATGTCCACGTGAGGCCATTGTGTTTTCTCGATCATATGGGGAATGGAGGCACTATATGCACCTTGGAACCTATCCACGCTATAGTACTCATGGACATAGGTCGCCATGTTAATATCTAGATACATCCGAATAAAAGCCAAAGCATGAAGATATGGTTTCCTAGTCATTTGCCACTCACCATAAGCTGTAATCGTGAGTGTTCAGCTCTACAATATGCCTCCACAGGGTCATTATCATAATGGAAACCAAATACTTCAGCGAGTGTGCAACCCTTTAGAAAACTTCATTTGCCCCAATCCTCTAGTTTTTTGCTTTCAGTCGCTTTATCACTCGTTGGAAGAATAATTCCTATTAGCCTCGTTACCAATCCTTCTTCTCTTGTCCCATAACTCAAGTGTCATCCGCCTCAACATATCGATCAACTCAACAATAGGCAAGTCTTTAATCTTCTTGATCCAATTGTTGAAGCTTTCAAGCATGATTATTGTTCACATAATCACACTTGACATCATTTGAGAACATTGACATACTCCATCAATGATTATGATGTTGGTTCATGTATGTGTCACACCCGATTTCAACAACCGAAATCGGATTCATCTGTATGCGTGCCCAGGATCAAGTTTTCACGCAAACAGGACAAATTATGTGATAAAAGAACAATATCTTTATTAATTCATTAAATAATTACATAAAGTACCCGTAGGTCTAAAGTAAAAGATTACATTGTAGCAGAATTTAAACTAAGCATTGGCATCCTTCAGCTCCCACAAGAAGTCGATCGGAAGATCGCATGCCTAGACCACCACTTCATCGTCTCCTCAAATGATGTACCTTCATCAATCACTTCCGAATTGTGGCATGATGCAAAAAGAGAGGCAACAAACGTATGAGTACATTACGTACTCAGCAAGTGGGGAAAGTATGACATCATTGGCCAGTCAAGAAAGGCTAACACAGGGTTTAAGGCATAGAAGCACCTATGTCTAGTTCATTAATTAAGCAAGCTATTTACTATGTGAGGTAACTCCCAAAGATCCCAACTTGATCCTTTATCCAAACCAAGCATGTCTCCTTCCCGAGAACCATGCATCCAAACCAATGCCATTACCATCCCCCTAATCCGCACGAGGGTCTATGCCGCTCTTGACCTTGAGCATGACAATCATGACGGTTTTCACTCTATAGAGGTTGTGCACAATTCACCACAAGAAAGTGATTCCATCCCCTGTTGCCGGGTGGACTAAAAACCTCCATTATGCCCGTGCTGGCCACGCACATACACACTTCCTTTGGTGTGTGTCCACGAGATCACTTCCAAGGCGGTTCACGTGTTCCTCTAGCTTTGTACACGCTCATTAGGAGTTCCACTCACCCGACGTGTAAACCCGCCATCAGGTAGCTTCCCTCCCTTGAGCCGGATGGTTCCGAGACCTTGTCTCTTCACCACACCTCTCCTAGGACTACCGGTATAACACCGACCATAGCCCCCTCTCCTACACGCGTGCTCGACTGGTCTCCACCGCATACTACGCCAAGTCGCACCCATACTTGGCTCGTGGTTGTACTTGTTTAACATGGATGGTCGCTCCACGAACCGGACCTTTTGATTCGGGTGATAGCATTCCCTGGAACTACCGGTACACCCCAACCATAGTTCCTCCACTCGTCACCAAAATCAATGTTCAAATATATAAACAAGCAACCATGATCATTATGTTCAAGTGGATCATTAACAAGATTAACATTTAGCATGTCTTAAACCCAATTAAAGCAACCTAAGCAGGAACTACCCAAGTCCGCAACTAATTCCACCCAGGCGACAAGGACAAGTATGGAAAAAGAGGTACGACACGTAGGATTCATATTAACATAGCAATGCAATCATATGCGAGATAGTATAGGAGTAGGTGCAAGATGCGTCAAGGACACTTGCCTCTTTCTCTTTTTGCTCTAGATTATATCTTTGACTCTTGCTCTTCGAATTCCTTGCGTCAATCGTCTTCTAATTACATCGTAGCGAGCAAACATGCAAATAAACATATAAAGAAACTAAGAAATAAAACAATAGAACATACAAAAAAACTATAAAAGCATTACTAAAAGGAAGTACGCATCGCTACGATTCGGTGAGCGCAAGAATCACCTAAGTCGGAGCTACGTGCGAAAAGCTACGAAGATTTGAAGTTTCAGGGGCCAAAACATAAAAACGAGTAAGGTAGGGGCTATTTTGTAAATATGGAAAAGATCAGGGACTAAAGTGTAAAAGGCTAAGGGTTATAATCTAATTTTATAAAATAACAACATTATCTTTGTAAAACTACGGGATCTATAGCCATTTGAGTAAACAGGGGCTAATACGTAATATTATAAAAGGCTAGGGGTGTTTATGTAAAAAGGTTCTATGGCTAAAACATTACTGCACAAAGGTTAGGGGCCAAAAAGAAGATTACAATTAAATATAAAGGTTATTGTAAAAGACTAGGGTTGAAATGGAATTAAAACAGGCCTTAGAGTCATGTTTCAACAAAAAGAAGGGCCTATTCGTAATTAACCGTAGACTACGGGGCTAGCGCGTAATTTTGCTTAGATACGTAAACATGCATGAATAATATTAACAATATATAGGGGCTAAATCACAAAAATTACCATCCTAGCATGCGTTAGGGACTAAACAGAAATAACATTAAACTAAGGGTAGCTTATGTAAAAAGGCAAGGACCTAGTCAATATTAAATAGCAACGTAGGGGCCTATATGTAAAATGACCATTTACTGAATTAAATTAAATACTAAAACCTGTGGATCGGGTGCACAGCCCCATGGACCCGTGGTCCATCGGTCCACGGTGGACCGAGAGCATACCGGTTCAGGGGGATCTAATCCTAGCCACGTGAAGATCGATCGGACGGCCGGCAGTGGATCCGGCCGGCTTTGGTCACTCGGCGACGAGTGGCGGGCGGTGGCCCTCCATGAGAGCTCACCGGAGCTCCTCGATCTCGCGCCCTAGTGGCTGGATTTCGATGCCGAGAGGTGCTACGGAGAGGGGAGGGTGCAAGGGTGCTTACCACGGTGTCGCGCGCCGCGAAGAAGGTGGCCGGAGGCGAGCCTCGCGATGGCAAAGCGGTGGCGGCACGGTCCGGTGGCAATGGCGGGGCGACGGCGTACGATGGAGGCGGTGTGTGGAGGCGGTGCTCGGCGCGGTGTCGTGCACCGACGAGGCGACCGGTGACGCATGGTCAACGGGGAACAGGAGGGCGGTGGCAATGGCGGGGCGACGGCGCCGCGCGAGGGCGTGGGGCGACGACGGAACAGGGGAAAGGGGGCACGAGCGTCGAGGTCCGTCCTTTTATAGGGCATGGTGCCCTAGGGGGCGGGGATGGCAGCGTACGGGCGGCGGCGCCGATGCGGTTAGGGTTGGGTGGCGGGCGCGAGCTGGGTCGGAGGCCGGTGGGTTTGGTCGGCAGGGCGGGTCTGGGGAGATAGGGAAGGCGAGTTGGGCCGGCTGTGTTTTGGCCCAAGAGGCGCCGAGGGTTTTCTTTTTTTTCTTTCTTTTCCTTCCTATTTTATATGCTCATACATTTTCCACGTAATAAAACCAAGTGCATGAATGCAACACACAATATTTAATTATATAACCTAATTTATATTTAGATTAAAATAGTTAAAATAGTGTAAAAATAAGCGGTTTCCAAAAGAGTTTAATCATAGATAATTAAACCCATTTTTGTTTGTTAAATTAAAACATTTTGGATTTAAAAACTCCCCGTTAATAAATAAAAATAATTTAAACAAATATAATTATTATTAAATCAACTCTTTTCATAATAATATGTATTTTGTAAACTCAACTTTTTCCTCATAAATTAAAGGCAATTGTTCACTGAGCCATTTTCACAAATCCAAAGCATTTTCATAAATCAATTATATTTCTTGAATAAATCATTTACAAATGCATTTGTTAGATAAAACACTTTCAGAATATAAAATAATCCTTGGTAAATCTATAAATTCAAATAATTTGGTTTGATTTCCAGGGAAAGATAAGGGATTTCGCTAGAAAGCGGTTCACATTCCAAAAGTGAAATTTTAGGATGTGACAACTTCGGACGAGCAACAATAACTTGATTGAAATAGAAGTAAAATTTATGAAGTTTGTAAGCTCTAGATGTTGGCCACATATTCCCATAAAAAACATCTCCACGATAGTACTTCTTGAAATTGGCCCACAAATGTCTCACGCATTCCCTGTGTTCAATGCCAGGAAACACTTCCTTCACAGCGGCAACTAGACCTTTGCATGCATCCGTCGATATTGCCAAATGCGGTGGATGACCAATTGCCTTCTCTAATTGCTTCATGAACAAAGTCCAATTTATAGAAGATTCTGAATCAAAGATTGCCCACGCCACATGATACATCCAATTGTTTCCATCAAGTGTTGTGGCGGATGCCAAGTGATGCGGGGGCTTGCCCGATCTTCTCGTCGTAGGATCGAGGGATAACTTGACCCGTGCAACCCGACGGACCGATGGCACCAACAGCTGCTAGAACAGCCACCTATGACAAAAGATTTCGCCCAACCACACGCTTTAGTCGATGCCTACCCGAACCACGCAAAGGTGAGGCAAAGCTCTTGCAAATCAAAAGGAAACACACGAACAAATGGTAGAGAAAACTCCCAATCCTCAAGGGGGCAACAATGGCACAACCCTAAGGATAAGAGCACTTGGCTTCTCTATTTTTCTCGAGTTCAATTCGTGGTTAGGGTTTCCAGCAGGTGTACAAGTGCTATTTATACTAGGAACACCCCTCCTAGCTGGGTTTGGGCCTTTCCAAACAGGCCCGACACGAAAATGCTAAGTCTGGTCCGAGTTTGTTCCTTTTTATTCAGATCGGACAAGCCCAAACTGGTAAAAAGGAACACAACGGTTTGTTCCTTTTTACAAGCCCAAACTGACAAAAAGGAACACAACGCGATACAAAGGGTCTGTAGCAGTCTCCACTAAATTGAGCATAACTCTCTACTCACGAGTCCAATAGATGCACCGTTTGCTGCATATGAAAGTAGACTTCAAGAGCTTTCTGTCCATCAATAATACTTGGGGTTGCTCCAATCAGGATGGTACAGAATTTGCCGCAAAGATGGAAGTCAAAATCTGTGCATTAACGCATCAACTTGAATTTCCTCCATTGGGTCTCTTTGCCTTCAAGTGCACAACCCGTGCCTTTGTTTTGTGATTCAAACCTGAGAACAAGTAATGTACTTCCATTAGGCAGTACATGATTCTTATGAAATTTAAGTTCACAATCATTCATGAAAAGATTCACCTCATGTTGTATTTGTTTGGCTTTGGCCCGGGTCATTGGCTTCTCGTAAGTGTAGTTGTGAAGCTGACGGTCTTGCTCAATATCTGACAATGGAGGGATGTCCTCATCATTCTCCCCTTCTTCAAAAAGAGTCGACCTCGACTCTGATTGCTCATGACCGTGGTACGGAGACAAGTCAGCAACATTGAAGGTGTTGCTCGCTGCATATTCATCTCCCGGAAGCTCAATCTTGTATGCATTGTCATTTATTCTATCAAGAACCTTGAATGGGCCATCACCTCGAGGCAGCAACTTGGACTTGCGTTTCTCTGGAAATCTGTCTTTCCGAAGATGGACCCAAACATAATCACCAGGCTCAAAGATCATCTTCTTGTGATTCTTGTTTGCCTTTGTAGCATAGTATCTTGACTTCTTCTCGATCTCTTGTTTGGTCTTCTTGTGGATTTGCTTCATATAATCATCCCTCTTGGAGGCCTCCATATTTGCACGCTCTTGAAGTGGAAGTGGCAGCAAATCAAGTGGTGTTATTGGTTTGAAACTATACACAACTTCAAATGGGCACATTTGTGTTGTCGAGTGGACTGCCATATTGTATGCAAACTCAACATGGGGCAAGCAGTCCTCCCACTCCTTGAGATTCTTCTTGAGCATTGTCCGTAGCAGCATGGACAATGTGCGGTTCACCACCTTCGTCTGTCCATCAGTTTGTGGGTGACAAGTTGTTGAGAACAACAACTTTGTCCCAAGTTTGGCCCACAAAGTCTTCCAAAAATAGCTCATGAATTTCACATCACGATCTGAAACAATGGTTCTAGGCACGCCATGTAGTCTCACAATTTCCCTGAAAAACAAGTCAGCTACATGCGACGCATCGTCGCTCTTATGACAGGGAATAAAATGTGCCATTTTTGAGAACCTGTCCACTAGAACAAAAACTGAATCCCTCCCCTTCTTAGTCCTAGGTAAGCCTAAAACAAAATCCATGCTTATGTCTTCCCAAGGTGCATTTGGAGTGGGGAGTGGAGTATACAAACCGTGGGGCTTCAGTTTTGATTTGGCCTTATGGCAAGTGACGCACCGCCGCACCATCCTCTCCACATCATGCCTCATCTTAAGCCAGTAGAAGTGATCACTCAACATCATGTAAGTCTTTTCTCTACCAAAGTGACCCATCAATCCTCCCATGTGTGATTCCTGCAATAAGAGCAAACGAATGGACGAATCTGGAACACGCAATTTGTTAGCTCGGAACAAGAACCCATCATGCAAATGGTACTTGTCCCATCCTTTCCCTTCTTGACATTTCAAGTATGGTTCTGCAAAAACAAGGTCAGTGGCATATAGCTCCTTTATATTTTCTAATCCTGGAACCTTGACCTGCAATTGATTAAGCAAAACACTTTTTCTAGATAAAGCATCAGCAACAACATTTTCCTTCCCTTTCTTGTACTTGACAATATAGGGAAAAGACTCAATGAGCTCAACCCACTTTGCATGCCTACGGTTCAGTTTTGCTTGACCTTTCAAGTATTTTAAAGCCTCATGATCAGAATGAATGATAAATTCTTTAGGACATAGGTAATGTTGCCAAGTTTCAAGCACACGAACTAGAGCATACAATTCTTTATCATAAACAGGATAATTCAGTTGAGCACCACCAAGTTTCTCACTAAAATAAGCTATGGGCTTGCCATCTTGCATCAAGACACCTCCTATGCCTATCCCACTAGCATCACATTCTATCTCAAATGATTTCTGAAAATCAGGTAAAGCAAGCAATGGGGCTGAAGTCAAATAATTCTTTAGCTCTTGAAAAGCAGCTTCCTGTGACTTACCCCACACAAATTCAACACCCTTCTTTGTTAGCTCATTTAATGGGGCTGCAATGGTGCTGAAATTCTTCATAAAGCGCCGGTAGAAACCAGCAAGGCCATGAAAGCTTCTCACTTGGCTCACGTTGACAGGGGTGGGCCAATTCTTGATAGCCTCAACTTTTGATTCATCCACTTCTACTCCCTGTCCTGAAACAACAAAGCCCAAAAACACAACTTTGTCGGTGCAAAAGGTGCACTTTTCCATGTTAGCATACAACCTTTCAGTTCTAAGCACCTCCAAAACCATTTTTATATGCTCAACATGCTCTTTCATGGTACGGCTGTATATCAAGATATCATCAAAATAAACCACAACAAATTTTCCAATGAAAGCCCTCAAAACATGATTCATTAAGCGCATAAAAGTGCTGGGTGCGTTAGTCAAACCAAAAGGCATTACTAACCACTCATACAAGCCAAATTTTGTTTTGAAAGCTGTTTTCCATTCATCTCCTTCCTTCATCCTAATCTGATGGTACCCACTACGTAGGTCAATTTTAGAGAATATAACAGCACCACTAAGTTCATCAAGCATGTCATCAAGCCTAGGAATAGGATGACGATATCGAATAGTGATATTGTTAATAGCCCTACAATCAACACACATTCTTCATGTACCATCTTTCTTAGGAATAAGAATAACAGGGACAGCACAATGGCTAAGACTTTCACGCACATACCCTTTGTCGAGTAGCTCTTGCACTTGCCGTTGAATTTCCTTTGTCTCTTCCGGATTTGTGCGGTATGGTGGCCGGTTTGGAAGTGAAGCTCCGGGGATGAGATCAATTTGATGTTCGATCCCTCGAAGTGGAGGTAGACCAGCAGGTATCTCCTCCGGAAACACATCATTAAAAGCCTGCAACACATTAGAAACAACACTAGGAAGAGAGGTCATGTCGTTAGTGGAAAGAATTGCATCTTTGTACAAGAGTACAAAATGCATGAAGCTGGGATTTTCTCTCATTTCTCTCATTTCAGATTTGGTGGCTACCATGACCATGCTTTTTCTCTCAAGCTCTCCTTTTCCACTCATGTTTGGCTTGTGGCGCTCACTCACCGATTTGTGGACAGCACTAGTGTTTTTCTTTTGTCCCTCACTCTCATTCATTTTTCTTTGCATGTTGGCTGCTATGATTTGAGTGGGAGTCATGGGCAGCAACTTGACACCTTTTCCTTGCCATTTGAAAGCATATGTGTTTGCAAATCCATCATGTAAAGCATGCCTATCAAATTGCCATGGCCTTCCCAATAGCAAGTAACAAACCGTCATGGGCACAACATCACACTCAACGGTGTCGGTGTAGTCATGAATGTTGAACGTAACCCTCACCATATGTTGCACTTTGACATCTCCACAATCACTAAACCGTTGCACATGATACGGGTGTGGATGCTTTATCATGGTCAGCCCCAATTTCTCACACATTTCCTTGCTTGCAAGGTTGTGACAGCTACCACCATCTATTATCAGTTTCACCAAGTTGTCATTTACCTTGGCTTGGGTCTGAAATAGGTTGAACCTTTGGGCCTTCTCTTCATCTTTGATCTGAACACTTAATGTGTTGGTGACCACAATAGTGTTGCCAACCTCAAAAGGATATGCCTCATGGTCACCACCTTCATCTTCTTGTGCATTATCAAAGGTGTCATTTTCAGCAAGAAGTTCACATTCATCTTCACTAGCTGAATCATATTCTCCTCCTTCGGTCACTATCACAACACGGTTGTTAGGACATTCCCTCGCAACATGGCCTCGGCCCAAGCATTTGAAGCATTAAATGCCACTACTTTTTGATGTAGACCCGGCTGTACCATTGGACTTGTTTGGCGTTTGCCGAGTAGATTTCTCCTCATTTGGTGATGGAGCAGATTTTCCAACAGAGGAGGATTGAACTTTTGAATTGGCACTTGAGTTAGATGAAAACATGCCACGTCCCAAATCAAACCTTGCTGATTTTGGAGCGCTTGATGATGCCTTTGAGCTGAAACTTGATTGCTTGCTTGGTTTAGCATCATCATGCAATTGCCGCTCAGCCTTTTGTGCAATGTGCACTAGCTCCACTACATTGTTGTAGGTCTGAAGTTCCACAACACGTTTGATTGGCTTGTTAAGACCGGAGAGAAATCGTGCCATGGACTGCTCCTCATCCTCATGAACACGAGCTCGAATCATGGCCTGCTCCATCTCCTTGTAATACTCCTTAACGGACTTGCTACCTTGCTTCAAATTCTGTAACTTATCAAAGAGATCACGTTTGTAATGTTTTGGGACAAATCGTGCTCTCATTTCCCTCTTCATTTCAGCCCATGTTTCCACTAGTAATTCACCATTCTCCTCTCTTTGGTTCTGAATTTGTTCCCACCAAATGAGAGCATATCCATCAAAGTCAAGTGCAGCCATATGCACTTTCTTCTCCTCTGAATAATTATGCACACGGAAGATTTTATCAACCTTCAACTCCCATGTGAGATATGCATCAGGATTAGATGTGCCTTCAAATTTGGGCATGCTGAATTTTAGCTTCCCAAACTTCTCTTCATTGGGCTGATCATTGTCATTGCGGTTTCGACGCTGAAAATTATCATTGCGGTGCAACCTAAATGCATCTTCTGGGTCAGTTTCAGGTGCAGCACCACGTCCACACCCACGGCCTCCTCTTCAGCCAAAGGCACCACCACCACGACCATGCACATGGGTGTTCAGATTTGCTTGCTCTTGCCGCTGTAGCCGAGCGGCCAACTCCTCATCGGTCTCATTCAGCTCTTCATCATGTACACCCGTGGCGCCACCTTCTTTCATAGCCTTCACCACTTCAGCAGCCACTGTGGCTTGGATGTTGGTCATGTTGTCATTTAGCTGTTTATTGAAGTCTTCCACTAACTTCTTCAGTTGATCTTGTGTAACATAAATTGGTTGTTGCTCTCCACTTTCTCCTGCCATGATTAGTAGAAAACACAAGACAAATCCAAATTGTGTATGTTGTGGAAATCACTCAATCTCACCTTCTCTTACCGCGTTTGTTCTTATGCGTCCTTGCTGAAATTTGCGAGCTGCACAAACCTTGGTGGTAGTAGGCACGACAAAGGTGATAGATCAAGCGAAATCAAAGTCACAATGCATCATAAACATAGGCTTATATGTGGAGCTTGGAAGGTTATATATGTGGTATGCAATCTGAAACTTCAAGCTATTGTAAAGTTAAGTAAAAATCCAACCAAGATAACAAAATCGAGTTGCTGAAATACAAGACAATGTATATAGAAAATGTGTTTAGCAACTCACACACAAGATGGGGGAACTTGTTGCAGCCAAGGAAAAGAGCTAACTGAAAATTTCAATAAAAAACAAAGCTCAAATGCTACACAAGTTATGAAGAGACGCTAGCTGATTGCTTACATAAAAGATGGGGCTACAAGATTTGCACAAATGTTGACTTTATGAAACTGAACAATACAGAAGTACACTCAATGTGGTGATCTCAGCACTTGATCCTCTTTTTTTTTGGTCTGTTTCTTGTTCTCTTTTCTCTTTTTTTGTTCTTTTTGCTACTGAAATCAGCACACCAGAGAATTTTACAATGCAATATATATATTCGAAGTAACTTTCAGTTTCAGCAACATGCAAAGCCCAAGCAATAACCTACAACTAGTCTCAATAGGTTCAAAGTTTTCACAAAGGATAGTATGATGGTTCACTACTGAATTTTACTGAATGCCACTCAAAGTAAAGTTCAGTTTCAGCAATCTGAAATTTCAAGAGCAGTGGTAACTGAAGTTTTTCATGCATAAATCAGTAACAAATTGCAAGATTCACAACGCAAGCACCTAATATTCTGATAGGCCTTGAAACCAGCTTTCCAACGAGCTAAAGCACACCAAAAACGGATTTCATATGCAAAAGTTATGCATGTTTTGGTGTGTGGAGTCCAAATTTCAGATCTGGCCGCGAAAATGTTTCGGACTGAAAATGGACTCGACCAAGAACACAAAAACGAAGAGAAAAACACAAATCTTGATGGGGAACAAATGGGAAAAACAAATCAGAGGCGGAATACAAAGGGGAACACAAAGATTCAGCAACCAAACTCGATCTATTGGACTAGAACTTAACAAAACTCACTGAAATTTCAGATCGGGGTTGTGGGATGTAGAAATTTTTGGGATTTTCAGTTTAGGACAGCTAACAAAGGGGAAAACAAAGGGGAAACTAGGGATAACAGGGGTAAAGATCCTACGGAGGAAACCGTAGCTCTGAATACCAAGATGATGCGGGGGCTTGCCCGATCTTCTCGTCGTAGGATCGAGGGATAACTTGACCCGTGCAACCTGACGAACCGATGGCACCAACAGCTGCTAAAACAGCCATCTGTGACAAAAGATTTCGCCCAACCACACGCTTTGATCGATGCCTACCTGAACCACGCAAAGGTGAGGCAAAGCTCTTGCAAATCACAAGGAAACACAAGAACAAATGGTAGAGAAAACTCCCAATCCTCAAGGGGGTAACAATGGCACAACCCTAAGGATAAGAGCACTTGACTTCTCTATTTTTCTGAGTTCAATTCGTGGTTAGGGTTTCCAGCAGGTGTACAAGTGCTATTTATACTAGGAACACCCCTCCTAGCTGGGTTTGGGCCTTTCCAAACAGGCCCGACACGAAAATGCTAAGTCTGCTGCGAGTTTGTTCCTTTTTATTCAGATCGGACAAGCCCAAACTGGCAAAAAGGAACACAACGGTTTGTTCCTTTTTATTCAGATCGGACAAGCCCAAACTGGCAAAAAGGAACACAACGCGATACAAAGGGTCTGTAGCAGTCTCCACTAAATTGAGCATAACTCTCTACTCACGAGTCCAATAGATGCACCGTTTGTTACATATGAAAGTAGACTTCAAGAGCTTTCTGTCCATCTATAATACTTGGGGTTGCTCCAATCAGGATGGTACAGAATTTGCTGCGAAGATGGAAGTCAAAATCTGTGCATTAACGCATCAACTTGAATTTCCTCCATTGGGTCTCTTTGCCTTCAAGTGCTCAACCCGTGCCTTTGTCTTGTGATTCAAACCTGAGAACAAGTAATGTACTTCCATTAGGCAGTACTTGATTCTTATGAAATTCAAGTTCACAATCATTCAGGAAAAGATTCACCTCATGTTGTATTTGTTTGGCTTTGGCCCGGGTCATTGGCTTCTCGTAAGTGTAGTTGTGAAGCTGACGGTCTTGCTCAATATCTGATAATGGAGGGATGTCCTCAGCACCAAGTGTCCTTTATACTTTCCATTCAAGGTCGTTGAATCAATACCAAGGTAAGGTCATCATCCTTGTAGGAATCCATCAATACATGGCTTCACGAAGCAAAGATCTCGTCAAGCATGACACCATCATCAGTTGGCTTTGTGGCAATCTCAAAGATAGAATCTAGAGACCTTTGAAGGAGTTCAACTGTGAAAAAAAAAGCTCTGGAAGCTACTATCTCTGTTCCAAAATGTAAGCATTTATTGACTTTTCAGAATTGGGTTTGACCGTTTGTCTTATTCAAAAAATTTACAAGAATATCGATTATTTTGTTACATTTTGATTATTGTCAGATATATTTTAAATATGATGTATTTGTTTTTATTTTTTCACAAATTTTTTGAATAAGACAAGCGGTCAAACGCAATTCCGAAAAGTCAACAAATGCTTCCCAAGCCCCATAAATTGAATCCACTGCTTTCTTCCTTCCAACCCAAATAGTATTGTAAGCCATCTCCATACCATACTTCTCTAATTGCTTGTCTTGTAAATCAGGTGTTCCCAAAGATGGCTTCTTTCTCTCGAGACCCACTTTGCATATGACATGCTTCTCACTAACTTACTCTGTGCCCATATACTCATGCTCATTCGGAATCATGGTGATCTGTAAAGGAAAAGACATGAAAACAAGAATTAATTAACTAACACATATAACATAATATGAACCAAAGAAATTCATGTAAGTTGGACTAGATAGTAAGAACACACGTGAATTAGCCTTGCATTCAGCTCTATACCTCTTCTTATCAGTTACAATATTGTGCACCTCAAACTCATTTAGGATGGCGTATTGCTTTAAAGCCATCCCGAAGTCCACCACAATGGAAAAGTCTCACCTTTCTTGATTTTTGGAATTTCCTTATCAATTGCAAACCTTGTCTCATTTTCTGCTTCGTCATCAACTACAATTTGTGCATCATGTACATTGCCGAAACCTTCATCTTCCAAATTCAGTTTTGCTGCCTCATCCTCGGCCCTTAAACCTAGTGACACAAATAAATCATGATCCTCCAATAATATATCTTCATCATCCATCGAAGAAGGGTCCACGTGTTCTTCATACTCACCACTTTCATCATCAGATTCTGATGAACTATCTGTTTCCAATGCCACATTAGGATTCCTCCTAAGCAGCAGCTTTCAAAGTGATGCTAGTCATATATGCAGGTTTAGTAACAAACTCTACAATAAATGTCACCATATTGCAAGCCTGGAATTTTTGAAAAACGGAGTTTAAATCAACATTTGTTGTAACATATTGCAATCCCTTTTTTCTCAACATCCCAATACCAAAATGCAGGATCGTTGCATGCACCCCACTTGGTTTTGGTACCTAGATCAGCTAAAAGATTAGACATCGATATTCTTTACCACTACAACATGATCTTTATCTTCCAGTTCCACCCTAGTGTCATCCTTGAGATAATGAGTATAACTGGGAACTCTAAGATTGATCCTAATCTCCATCTATAAAGCAATCCTATAATTAGCAATATGCATGAAGTTAGAAGTTGTGCTCACTGTCTAAACACATTCAAATGGAAGCTCAAAATTGAATTTACCTCCTAGGAAAGTTGTGGTTGTGTGCTCCTTCCTCCATGGGGCCAAGGTTGGTTGCAGACACGCCTCCACTACAAGTCTCATGGGGACACTCTGCATAATTTGCTGGCACATAACCTCAGCAAACGAGAACTACACAACAAGCCCTTTTGAAATGATGACACTTCAAAGAACAAAAACAAAGCCAAAGGTCTTGATGTTCGCATGGTTAATAATATCTGAATAACATTTTGATGGTAGATAATTAATACATATCAACTATACAGCCGTGCACTTATTGATTACATGCCCATTATTAGTTATGTTAACACACATATGAACTATACAATATAATGCAGCGTATGAACAATACCATAGCAACAATCGTCATCAGCCATTGATACGGAGCGTCTGCGGCTTCACTGCACATAGCCGGAGGCCAGCCTGCGCTCCAGCCTTAGACGCGCACGCGTCGCTCACCTTGGCACGAAGCGACTCTGGACACGCTCGTAGTTCGTTGTACGTAGTTCATCGTTCTGATGTAGTTCGTAGCCCAGCGTCGTCGATGCAGCCATCGTCGGTTAGGGCTCAACCGTAAGATACGGTTTGTTTCTTCCCTGAGTTGAGATCATAATTCTTTTTTCTCCTCCGTATCGAACAGTATGGCTTGGGTAAGGGCAGTACCGTCCTTTCAGGAGGCAGATTGGGATTAAGAAAAACAAAAGTGAGGCAAAACAAAGGTAATGGTGTATATTAGAAGATAACTCCACTTAACCATGGTATTTACTGGATGTCTTATTTACTGGTGTAGAGGATGGCTTCAGTTATCGATGGTATCAGACTAATTTTCCTCCTTCAAGAGGTTTATGAAATCACAATCTACTAATATTAGATCCATATTAGTACACAAAAACTTGTGTGCATGAGAGTGAAATTTCAGTTTCGTCCAGATAGTCTAAAGTAGGATGAATAGTATGTGTCTACGGAACATAAAGGAGCAGTATGTCACCCAACCGGCCAACCCGACCAATTATGTGTACTACGATCCACGGACTAATCTAACACTGATTGAGAAACTTCAAGAAAACTCAATTAGGAAAAAAAGAGCACAACATATGTCTTCAAACAAATTAAATTTTCTAGATCATATCAGGAATGACTATGATTCTTGAACAAGGGTTAATTTTCATCAATACTCTCCCCCTAAACCATGCAATGTTACCTTTTTTATATCTAGTGCACTTTCTTCTAGAAGGACATGCATAGAGTGATTGAATCACATATAACATGAGGCTATTGTCAAGGTAACAAAAATATGAGCAGCAATCATGAATAATGAGCCCATTTGTATTAGTGGTGTTGATCTTTATGATCAAAATAATAGAATCTTTAGGGTATCTACTTATATATAAAAGATACAACTCACTAGCACATCTTAATGGCTATTTCTCTCAATCCACGTTGCGTCACATCATCATAATTAATTTCAACCATTTAGAAAAAGAATGGGTGTTAGAGATTAATACAATTAGTTCAAGATTATAGTTTAAAGTTAATATCTTTTAGTCCCGCTGCAAGGCGCGGGGTTATCAACAACCCACTAGCACATCTTAATGGCTATTTCTCTCAATCCACGCTGCGCCACGTCATCATAATTAATTTCAACCAATTAAAAAAGAATGGATGTTAGAGATTAATACAATTAGTTCAAGATTGTAATTTAAAGTTAATATCTTTTAGTCCCGCTACAACGCGCGGGGTTATCAACTAGTTATGCATATAGTGATCATCAAATGAATCAACATCTTAAGAACTCTGTCTTATTAAATAATGATGAACTATAGCATAATCTCCCCTGATGACAAAGATACATGGAATCTTTTGTATTTGTGCCATTCAGACATAATACCTCGGGAATAAGTAGGCATGAATAATCATAAAAATATTGGCTCCTCACAAGTATTAGTCTTCAAGACATTTTCTCATAATCCAATTAGATCGTTGCACTTAGCCACTATCATACAGCACAATTAGATTTTTTTTTTTTGCAATGCAAGTAACTGTCCTCTTGTTGGACCAGGGGGTAATATAGTTCCAACCACATACATCTTCCAGATGTTATGTACCAGTCAAAAACCTTTCATATAATTGCAACTATCTTTACTAGTTTGTTACTAGCCATGAGTCCTTGATATGGATCATATCATTCAATGATTTTTTCAATAATGGCAGCATCACTATTACGTGAAATATAGTAAGTCTAACAGTTTACCATGATGGGGATAAATTGCCAGTAACACCAAAAATATAACTTTTGGGTGTTGTAGGGTATCATCAATTCAAACCTTCAGAAAAAACATGCACTATTGCAAATAAACTATGAGTCGATATAAAATTGTCAATGCAATACTCATGAATGTATATGTCCTCATATGACACGCTTCTGGGCTTTTGATACCTCATTCATTATTTCTTGGATCATACATTGGTCTGCATTCGCTTCTAGGGAAAGTATCAGTATTGATGCAAAGAGGCCTTTACCTCAATGGTAAGTTGCCTTAGTAGCACCTCCTAGGTCCGGGGTTCGATTCCCAGTGGGAACAAATTTCCGGACTAGGTCCAAAAAATTCTCTCACATCTTCCCTAAACCAAAGCATGTGTAAGGCCCTGACTGGAGCCAATTGGTACGGGCGTTTCTCCCAATTTCTTGGGTCATACATAGGTCTGCATCCGCTTCTAGGAAAAGTATCAGTATTGGTGTGAATAGGCTTTTACCTCAATGGTAAGGTGCCTTAGTAGCACCTCCTAGGTCCGTGTTCGATCCCAGTGAGCGAATTTCCGGAATAGATTAAAAAAATCTCTCGTCTCTTCCCTAAGCCAAAGCATGTGTAAGGCCCTGACTGGAGCCAATCGGTGCAGACGTTGCTCCCGATTTAAAGGTCGGTGCACTATGAAAGCACGTACACATGCTCAAAAAGGGGTCACCATGTCCGGGGGAGGAGGGTTCAGGAATTTTCTAGACCTGCGTGAGAAGGTCCTTCTTCTTAATGCAAAGTTATTGGGGGCAGTCTTACCCCAGTAGGTCTAGTTTTTTTAGTATAAGAATTGGTGTATTCAGACTTTATTAAGAATGCTATACATCAGGAAAAAGAATCCTTTATAGAGGTATGTTCTCCATGGGAGATACACTTCATTCAGGAGTAATATTGGTATGAGTTTTGCATGTTGCAATTTTTTTATTTTGTCTACTAGAGTCCTTCAGGGATCTTAGCATGAATTTCCTAAATCCTATTTACTACATTATTTATTTCATGTTGATTGCCAAATATTATATATATCAGAACATTATTTAATCATCTCAAGTGGGGACTGGTGTCGGTGTTCAAACCACCGGCTGTAGAATTTATCCCGGGGCTGCGCGTTTTAGGCCGGATGGTACACAAGGGAAGACACGAAAGATTTAGGCTGGTTCGGGAAAGCTCCCTACGTCCAGTGGGGGCGGTGTCGCGGCGTTCGTGTTCCTTGCGTCAAGCGAGAAACGGAGTACGAGAGGTGGTGGGAGGGGAGCGTACTCCAAGTCCCGTGCGAGTGCGTTCCTCCGTGCGTGTGTTCGGACAACCTATGCGTATGTGAGAGACTCTACCCCTTTATAGTCGCAGGGGTGAAGCTCGAGTTATAGGAGAGAGGGAGAAAGAGGGCAGCCGTAGACTCGGTCGAATGCCCGTGTCGTCCTGTCGGTCTTCTTCCTCGCGCGTACTTGAGTGGGTTGACTGGGCGGTCACATCGTTCCTGTAGCTTGCTGCGTCGGGGCGGAGTATTCCGCATCCGGCGGAATCATGGGCAGCGTCATGGCAGAGTGGTTGGAGGTGACATGCTATCCCCGTCCTTCTCTGTCATACGCATTGATGGCGAGCCCAATATCGAGGTCGTGGAGCAGCTCGTTCGAACCTCGAGCTTGCCGGCGAAGGTCGTGCAGGACGGAGTGTTACTCGAGCTCGACCTCGAGTTACTCCTGTCAACGGGTATGCTGGGGGGGGTGGGGGGGGGTCGTACCGTCGTACGTCGGTAGATGATGGCTTCTCCCGGAGACTTTGGTCCAAGCCAACTCTGTCGGGCTATAGGGACGGCACGTCCCGTCGGCGTGACCTGACGGGAGCAGTTGGTGACAGGAGGGATGGGGTGCGAATCCCTCACCAATGATTTCCGAGTAACGCCCACGTGGGCGCCGGGGTGGGTGAAGTTAATGCGGTTGGTAGTCGACCATATCATCTACAAGTGGTGAAGTTAATGCGGTCTTGTCATGGGCTAATATCCCCAACTACAAGTGGTGATCCATAGATGTATGCTATGGTGGTGATATAAGTGGGAAATCCTCATAAAAATAGATTTAGCCACAATAGTTCATCTACAAATGTTGCTCATAACTACCTTTTAGTACAAATCAATCTCCAATCGAGATGTGAATAGGTCATGGCATTCTAGGCCGATCAAATGAGAGACAACATGTGGTGGATTTGTGCTTTCTGATGCATTAATTACAATGAGAAAAATTGTAGCATGATATGTGAGCTTCTAGCCATTAATACTAGGAAAAGATAGTACAATGTTTTATAGTCCAACTCATTTTGTTGCCCAAGGTTGACCCAATTACTCAAACCACACTGAAAATGGGTCATTAAATCATAAGTTTAATGAAACATTTGACTAGATATGACCCTTATGAGAAGCGAGAACAAATTACATTGTTAAATCATTGTGACTTCATGCAACTATAGCATATGTTAAGAACATGACTGTTCCATAAGCGCAGGACATGCTATGAATTATGCCAACACACATAATTATATGTTTCACTAATAACAATAGTAATACATGTGCCTTTGAAGGACAATATTCTCCTCGGATCATATACTATTCTTGTTCATGTAAAAGCTCTAGTTTACATGATTCATATTTCAGCATGAACATGAAGCATTGGGTAGAACAAGAAAGACCAACAATCATTGATCATCTGGGAAACGTAGTTCCAATGCAAAGTCTACAACCTCCCAAAGATCATCAAGACCCTTTAGCCAATTATCATTGAAGAGGCTTGTTGACAATATATCCATGGGTGGCATTTCAGAGCCTAGATCACGATTAAAACCCAATTTAGCTTCTATTTTTACAGACAAAGGACTCACATACGTCATCCTTCCTTTTTAGAAAGCTTGTAGACAAACTAATTACATGACACTTAAGTGTAATACATTTGGATGCTGGCCAAAAAAAATTCTACACTTTTTTCTCTCATTCCATGGTAGGTTGAACTTACCATTCGACTGACAATAGACTATGCATTTGACTCCCAATTCCCATAGTCTATTATGCGACTATAGTTATAGATAAATCCGAGTACATATGTGCACTTCAGAGACAATATGATTTCATAGGTACTATTGTGTAATGCTTCTTCGAGAAGTACACTATTCCATTGTAGACAAAATAAGTTAGAATCTATCTCATAGCATAGAATATTTGGGAGATCATACTTCAACTTCTTGTTGTTGTAAAAAAATGCATATTTTCCAATGCTCTCAGTTAGGAAGCTTTTGGTATTATGAGAACCTCAGCTACGAGAATTTATACCGACTTCAGATCGAGCAATAAATTAACTGTGTTTGTTAGTCTAATGTTTGACGAATGTAGGATATTAAATGTTATTTAAAATATGAATCATGAATCCCGATTTATGCCATAATATGCCATCCAAGTTCCTTGCATTTGCTTTACTTCAGGAAAAATAAAATTCAAGAAGAGAGTGCAAGGAGTAGATAATGACCCCATCAACTTTCACAGATTTTTCATTAATTTCCTAGAGGTTGTCCAAGCATTTTAGATGCTGCTGTGATAATGAGTCTTTGTTGTGTAATACTTCAGGATTATACAAATTGTAGGTTGGATAATCACACAAACAATGCAAGGAAAAATGAATAAACCCACTATATTGAGCTTCCAAGGGGAAAAACAAAGCACCATTATTATCCTTTTCTTATAGAAGCTTTGGAAATCTAGAAATTCAGTTTCTAGATAAGAACTAGTAGAAATTTGCATCAAAATTAATGTAAAAAAATACTATGCTGAAGCATAAGAAGTGTTATAGAAAGACGAACATCATGGCACTGCTGGGACCATTGATTAAGCAAATTCCACATATCTACTTATCTTTTATAAGTGCAACCCACTAACAATCATTCATTGCTATTTCTCTCAACTCTCATTGACCCTGAAGACCTCAATTGCTTCAGCCGTTTGATCTCAATCAAACCTACGATCCTGTCCATTCTTATATTTTCTTCAATTTTGACTTCCACGTATCCACAACCATAAACCCACAAGGCCATCTGGTGTTGAGTCAGCCAGACAAATTTATGTCGACCAAGTAATTATGATATCCACTGAGCAATCAAGAAACCAACGTTAATGACACCAATCGGTACTAATCTTACGGAAATTATTCCATCATTTAGAAACTCCCCTCAAGATGCTCCTAATAAACGAAATCGCCCATTGCTGCTGGTCCAGCTTCACGATCACGTCGTCGTGGCATAAAGCCAAGCTTCAATATATATATCAGACCAATTGCATCGTTGTGGCATCAAGGTAGCTTAGAAAAACAGGGTCTGTTAGCAGAAAGTTTGATTTTAGCAGTTATTGTTCTACTCTTCCCTTGCAAAATATTCAATGGATGAATCTATTTAGATTTTGCTTAGGCTGAATAATTCAATTTTTTGGTAGCAACACTTTATATTGGATTTTTAGTTTCTTAGCACCAATTTCCTCTCGGCAAATCAATCTGGACACCCGATTTGTATGGATTCATTGGGCATTTGCTATATATTTTTTACTGACCTGACTGAGTAACACTATATTTCTCCCTGTATCGATTTTTTTGTGGAATTATTTTCTTATGCATAGTAGAGTTTAAGGGTGTGTTTGGTTGGGCTTTTTCTGGCTTTGGCTTTTCCGAAAAGCCAGTAGCCCAACCAAAGGGGTTGGCTGCCAACAAAAGCCAAAGCCAAAAGCAGCTTTTTGCTAGTTCATTTCTGAAAGCAGTGTGGAGGTGCTTTTTCCGGCTTTGGCTTTCACAAGTCTCGAAGAAATTACCTACATATGTATACATAAGTATATATACATATAATATATATGTTTATATGTATAAATATATATTTTTATTTCTATATATACGTATGTATACATATATATTTATCTATTTATTTATATACATGTATACATATGTTATTATATATATATATGATATAAATAAATATATAAATAAAAAATATATTATACATCTATTTTAAATGTATATGTATATTTTTATTCATATGTACTACTCTCTTACTAAATTGTTGTCGCCGTTGACTTTTTTGTTAAGTTTGACCATTTGTTTTATTCAAATAAAGTTTAACAAATGTCACATATTTTGTTGAAATATGTTTTATCACTAAAGAAATTTGACATGTAGCATATTACTTTTTGTATTTGAAGAATTTTTTTGAATAAGACGAATGGTCAAACGTCACGAAAAAAGTCAATGGCGACAACAATTTAGTAAAGGAGGGAGTATATGTATGTATACGTATATATATTTATTTATATACATGTATATATGTTATATTATATATACAATATAAATAAATATATAAATATAAAATATAAAATATATTATACATATATTTGTATGTATATATACGTATATATGATGGTATATATGATGATAAGTAGGGTCTGCTAGTAAATTTTGAAAAGTCACAGCTGTTTTACCAAACGGCTTTCAACTTTCTCACAGCTCATAACCCACAACTGCTTTTTTCACAACCCACAGCCCACAGCAGCTTTTTCCACAGCCACAGCCCAACCAAACACACCCTAATCCACTTCATTCAACTGTTTTCATCATAAGTTCTTACTCATGTAACCTGACGCAACAGTAATTTTCTTTTGGAGACATCATGTAGACAGCTAGATTGATCAAGATTCAAAAGAAACCTGCCAACAATCTGCCATTCTAGAGAAGATAGCCGCCCTGTACCACATATGCTTCAGATTGTGGTGCAACCTGAGCTTTCAACCCAGACTTATTGAACTAAATTTTCTATTATGGGTCTTGTCAATTCACTAGCCTGGTAGTGGTAGTGTTACTTCGGTATTATGGGTCAAAGTCGGTTCAGTTGCTTTTCTTTCTTCTGAGCATGTTTTTCTGCTGAGCACCGTGCATAGGCAGTTCATTCACATTTGTTTAGTGTAAAATCATATGCTTTTAGTTGCTTCTAACATGCTTGCTATGGGAAAACTAAAGCTCAATCCATACATGGGGCAAGGCATAGGTTGCACTATAAATTGTGATACTATTTGAATGTATTAGGATTCTTAGAGATATTTATGTGCAATGATTATTGTGGTCTAATAGATATGTACTTTCAATCTATTTTATGTTAACCAAAACATTAACAAAATAAGTTTATTTTTAATCCAATCAGTAATGTTTAACATCAGAATTAATTCCCGCAGCAACGCGCGGGGTATTCATCTAGTATAGATAAAAATCTATGCCAAATATACCAGTGCGCATATTCATGTGAGAGCAAACACCAAATACTACTTCAGGGTATAGTGTATGCATGCTACTCAACGTAAAGAAAATTTGTGAATAACCCAAACTTTAGGGGAGGATGTCAATGGCCACATGCAAATATTCATATGCTAGTAAGCATAGTTTATTTTCACTGAAAGTAATTACATGGAAACCATAAACTTCAAGGGTTAATTCATAGCCTTTTTTAGGACTTATACTCTTGGAGAATTTCTTATTTCACCCGCTAACTCTGATTCCGTGGACTTGGGAGTTACGGTAATACAGTGATTGTGTTGTAACCCACCATTCATGCTAGAGCAAATTTCTTATTTGCCATCCAAAATTATACTCTTCTCTTATTTGCCATCAAAATTTTACACTTCTCTTATTTGCCATCAGATTTAATTTCACTTCTCTTATTTGCCATCAGATTTAGTTTAATTATTAGATTATTGTGCTTTCATTGCTGAATTATTTGTGCTACAGTAGCAAATAGATTCGTCTCAATCTGTACTATATGCGACGAAAAAATCAATTTTTTCGGATGCAAATTATTGGCTATATTTTGTTTAAACTCAAAATTGCCTCAAATTTTAATCTGAAACTTTTGAAAAACATTTTTAGAATAAAGTACACATTGAGATAAACCTATTTTGGTACTGTAGCCTGAATACTAATGTGACAGTATCAAAATTTTTTACTCCCTCCATCCCATTGAAAGTGTCGCTATGGTATCCGTGCTAGTCAAACTTTGTAAACTTTAACTAGATTTATAGAAAATATTAGTAATATTTGTGTCTCTAAACAAGTTGATTATAAAAGTATTAAATTATCTATCTAATGGTACTAATTATATTCAATAAATATTTATAATTTTTTATATATTTTTTGTCAAAGTTAAAAAGGTTTGACTTTTTGGAAAGCGAGAACGACACTTTCAATGGGACGGAAGTAGTATGAGCTAAAGTGATTGGAGTTGGATATAAGAGAAATGAAATTAGATCCAACGGCACTTAAGAAAAGAGTAAAATTTCGATGGCAAATAAGCTACGAGGATAGTTTTCAATGGTAAATAAGAAATTTACTCTTCATGCTAAGGTTGCGCACTTGTTGACCGTTTCAATAGGGGAAGCTGGCGCGTCGTCGGCTGCTGCACGGCAGCATGCATCGGAACATCGGTTAGGTGCTTCAGGCAGTATGGCTTCCAGCCGCGCAACACGGCACAATATATCAAGAGTCATAGGAATTAAATCATATGCAAAACCACTTCAGGAGCTATTAAATTGTAAATACACGCAATTAGTAATTATCTCGACATCCAAGAGTTCTCCTTTTATTAATTCTGATTTTGTGGTAGCAGAACATGCAATTAAAGTAATCATAGCGATGTTGCACACAACGCGTACCACTTTAGTGTCCGAGATTCGGCAGGCGTACGTGGCAAGCACGGCTAAATACGTACGCACGGAGAGGCCAATTGGCTTGTGTGGATGTCTCGCGGCATTCACATGCTGCACGACGCTTGAGCTTGGTTCCTGCAGTCTATGTATGAGAGAATTAAACACTCGTTCAAGACATGCACGATTGCAGCGCTAGATTAAACCATCCACTTGCAATTGATCTTCATAATTGATCAGAGGAGCGTGCATGACAATTTGACTCGGGCCAACATCAGGTGGCCCAAAGGTGTAGTGCCGACTTCAAGCCAATTAACAACCGCGAACATCCAGGTGGCTTAGAGAATACAACCAGGAACGAGAATGGCAGATTATGCTTCAAAGATCTAATCTACTAGCATCAGGGATTAAACCAAACTGTGACCTTTATGTTGTGCACAGGGAGTTCGTGCCGCCGAGGGCATATAGGCAAGGTCACAGACCTGCCTGCTGCCCTGTTTTCACCTGACCTGATCGAAGGCAATAAGCATGGTAGGGACTAGGGACTCCAGGCTCTAGCCTATATTGGGTTGGGTTGTTTGCTGACCGGGGTTGCCGCTTCAGGGCTTGTTCGGATAGAGAGAATTGAAATAGGGCCAAGAATGGTTCTCGGAGGGGAATCAGTAATACCGGTTGGTTCACTTCAAGCGGTCGGTTTCCATTTTTCAAGTAATTTCAATCCGACTGGAACACTTTCATCTCAGAAATGTTGTTCGTTTACGTAGAAATGATTCCAACCAGATTCAAGCAACAAAAGTAAAATACTTGCACAGAAATTTTTAGTATTTTAACCCAAATTACAATAGTATTTCAACCTATATTATGACAACACTTGGCAGTATTTTAGCCTAAATTAGAGTAGTATATTTCATCCCAGATTTTTGCAGTATTCTTTGTAACCATAAAGAGCAGAATTTTGGACAATGAATATATAAGGTAGTCATGAATTTTCATGTAAGCCTACGAGCCTTCTTGTTGCTTGAGGACAAAGATAGCTCTTTTCGCTTGCTTGTCTAAGCTACATGCGCCTTTCCATTAGCATCACTGGCACCGAAATCCTGCAAAAAAAAACATGATGAGAAATTTGCTTGCAACCATGTTATGAGCCATAGGAAAATGCATGGTATTGCTTTGAAGTTCATTTCTTACGAGTCACTGGACTAAAAGCTAAAGCCAAAAAGAATAAGCTAAAGCTAAAAAAGAATAACCATGCATGATAAGTACTGCTAAACTACAAATCGACTACTAGACCTAATGATGGAGAACATCTTCCAAGAACACTTAAGATTGGCACAACAAAAGAAAACCTAATAAAAAAACGATAAGGCCTTGTAGAGGTCCCAACTGCCTTGTATGTCAGTTTTGTACAAAATAAAGTATGGTTTTACCATGATTATTATAGCTTTAACTTAATTGAAAATTTGGACCATCTTACACAAGCAACTCGACCACCAGCATTTCCACGTGCACCTAAAATGTACAGAATAGGAATATGTAAACTTTTTCTTCTGTATATCAGAAAATATTATCTGCAAGATATCAGGAAACACATCTTTTTTCCTTTTGTATATCAAAAAATATCAGCAAGTGAATAAACCAAAAAAATTTAGATGCACACATGGATTAAATGCCCTTACGTTGCAGATAATATTAGAACATGTGAACTACCTAAATGCCCTAACGTTACAGATAACATCACATATTCTGAAACACATGCTGTTGTTACTTGCTTAACTGGGAAATGAAGCAGGTTCATTATTCATTGCATTCCTTATATCATAGATAATATTTCAAAAACAGTACTCCCTCCGTTTTAAATTGTTGACGCCATTGACTTTTTTCGTTACGTTGACCGTTCGTCTTATTCAAAATATTTTTCCAAATATCTAAAATTATAAGTCGTGTTTCAACTTTTTTTGGTGATAAAACGAATCATAATAAAATATCTTATAATTTCTAAACTTTTTTGAATAAGACAAACGGTCAAACTTAATGAAAAAAGTCAACGATGTCAACAATTTTAGAACGGAGGGAGTACATTACAAGAAACATGATCAAGAGTCAAGACTAGAACAATTTATTTTCACTGAAAAAGAAACTAGTTGGAGTATTACAATGACATGCTAATTGAACAATGTCTAGTTTCAATCACATTATAATAAATCAATTTCATATGAAACTCTGTAGCAGAAGGTTTCATTAGTTTGACTGTGGTGTGAATTTCTCTAACCATGTCAAGATTGTTTCAGCACCCTTTTCCCACGAGCAATCTAACATCAGTACTATTGAACAAGAAAGAGCAAAAGAACACAGTGAAAAAAGCAGAGCACTACTAGTCCCAGATTACAAGCACTATTACTATCAAGTACACTATTTTTAGGTTAAACTAGTAGTCCCAGATTACAATCTAATATCAGTACTATTTTCAGGTTACTATGATGTACTTGTATAAGAATAACTTTCTTGTCTGATTTTAACTGATGACATTAGTAACAGTACCTATGAGGATCCTTAATCAGGAAAGAGACTCACACCGGTGGACCTCCAATCAGAGCAAACAAACTACTACGTAAACATAGTAGTCCAAGAACATTAGCAATTCAAGACGAGTGGCAATCCAATCAGTAGATGCATCCCAGAACCATATTGCGAGTGGATTAAGGAGGCCTTACTCAAGATTGAGCGACAGATCTAGTGCATAAGTCAAGGATCAAGAACCCTAGCAGGAAGGAGATAAGAGGGGAAGGGAACGACTTCTTACCGAGGACAAGACGGAGGCCATCGATGTTGGAGGGGAAGGGATAGACTTCGCCGTGTCGTGGTGCTGTGCCATCTCGATGGTGCCGCCACGCTGTTGACTCGCGCCGCCCCACGCGGTCACCGGCTTCGGCATGCCGCCCACGCCTTGGCTCGCCCGCGCAGCCTCGATTTTCCTCTGGCTAGCATCGCCACGCCGCCCTTGCGTCGTGCCCGCCTCGCGCTGCCATCGTGTTGCGCCGCCTCGCGCTGCCAAACCTCGGGTGCAGAATGAAACCGGGCCTCATGCCAGTCTCAGTGGGATTTTTATTAGCGTTAAATAAGGTGTTACATAAGTAAAAAAAGCAATTAATGTGAAACAGTGTGAAATGAGTTTCATCCATTTGGCATTGTTTCATAGGTATAAAACTACATTGAAACTCCCATTAAGAGCATAGAGTTTCATCCCAAGACGTTTTGACTAATCTCAATGCAACAAATAGATATTCAATTAGGCCTTGTTCGTTTCCCTCCCTCTAAAATTTAGCACTCGTCACATCAAAGAGTATCTTACTATTTATGAATATTTCGATCAATTTAATGTCAAAACCCTTTTAGAAATTGATGTTAATTTTCGAGATGAATCTAATGAGCTTAATTAATCTATGTTTTGCTAAAGTGTTGCTACAGAATCGTGTCTTCTAATCACGACTTAATTAACCTCATTAGATTCGTCTCGTGAATTAGTCTAGGGGTCTGTAATTTATTTTATAATTAAATTTTATTTAGTACTCATAAATATTAAGA
The DNA here is from genome assembly GCA_031894775.1 of Chloris gayana. Classification (NCBI taxonomy): domain Eukaryota; kingdom Viridiplantae; phylum Streptophyta; class Magnoliopsida; order Poales; family Poaceae; genus Chloris; species Chloris gayana. Next base: position 13,313 of record JAUNZO010001184.1, on the reverse strand, counting down.
TTTTTTTTGATGTGACGAAGTGTGGGGGAAGAGATTAGCGCCGCCACGAGGCAACGCCCGGACCCACCCGCGAGAAGATTATCGCATCCACGTCATCTCCGGAGGCCGGCCAAGGCTCGAACGGACCAACCAGGGAACGACCCCCACGCATTACTCGAGGACGTCCGCCTCGCGCGACCTTAACACCCGGGTCGGAGAGCCCCGTCCCGCACGACCTTGGAGTCCCTCGCGCTCGACCCCGCAACTCCACCACGAACCGTATTCAATGCCAACCGCCCCGGCGCCCACGTAGGCTCGGACCGGGAATCATTGGAGAGAGGCCCGAGCCCATCCCTCCCGCCGCCACCTACTCCCGTCGGGGCACGCCGATGGGACGTCCCGTTCTCGTTGAAGGACGGGAGTTGGCGTGGACCGCGGGTTCCGGGAGGAGTCGCCGCCCGACGATGTACGAGCGTACGATCCCATGACACACCCGTCAAACGGGTGTAGCTCAAGGTCGAGCTCGAGCAAGCGTCCCATCCCGCACGACCTCCTCCGCCAAGCTCGACTAGAGGAAGCAATCACCCCCGTACCTTGGCCATACCCAATACGTCATCACCGACAAAGACGGACGGGCATGGCACGTCTAAATTCAACCACCCCGTGAACAAGCATCACCCGTAGCTCCCCCGATTACGGAACACTCCACACCGACGCCTCGTTGCCACGGGAGTGACGCGACCGACCGATCAACCCCGACGGAGTAAACAAGCAAGGAAGCTGATTGGAGAACCTCGAAGCTCGATCATCCCCTTTTTCCTCCGTCTCTCCCTTGTAACTCGGGTCCCACCACTATGACTATAAAGGGGTGTGACTCAACCGCACACAAAAGAGGTCGATTCTCACTACTTGCACACACTCTCGCACGGGACTTGAAGCACGCTCCTCTCCCACCACATCCGTATTCGCATTTCCCATCTTGGCGCAAGGAACACGACGCCGTGAGACCCCCCCCCACCGCCGGACGTAGGGAGCTTTCCCGAACCAGCCTAAATCTTTCGTGTCTTCCCTTGTGCACCATCCGGCCAAAAACGCGCAACCCCGGGACAAATTCTACCGCCGGTGGTTCGAACACCGACGGTTGGCGCGCCGGAAGGGGATCCGTTGCGCATTTTCGTCACCCTTTTTCTCGCCCACATGGCGCGGATGGTTGATTTCGAGCCCTCGTTCCGGGCTCCCGGCACGACCGTGCGCTTTGGGAGTCTCGATTTCGTGGCCACCTACGAGCGGACGCCGGCACGCGCCGAGCTGCCGGCGCCACAAGTCCAGGCGGCAACCCGTGTCACCGCGAATGTGACACGACTTAGCGCTCTCCCGGGAGCAGCTAATTTGACGGAGGCGGAGTTCGTGGGGATGGTGATCCAACCCTCCGAGTCCCTCTTCGACCTCCTCGACGTTGGAGAGGAGGAAGACACGGACCAGGACAGCAGCGATGAGGCCCACGGCCCCGCCCACGAGTGCAACGTAGTGCACGCCGGAGCTGCGGGTGCCCGGAGTGCTCGGAGGTCCAGCCGAGCCAGGGCCCGCTGCCGATGGGACCCCGAGCAGCTCAACGCGCGCACACTGCGCCGCCAGGAGGCGACGACCTCCGCACCCGCCTCCGGGCCCGGCGCCCGGAGCTAGAGGAGGCTCGCCGTGGCCTTGACGAGGAGGCCGCGGCGGTGGAGCGCGAGCTGCTGCAGCAACGCCGGCATGAGGGGTGCAACGCGCGCCTAAGGGCTCGACACGTCCAGCAGCAGTTCGCCGACGACGTCGGGGCCGAGACCCAGCACTTCCGCGCGCCGGGCGGAACGTGGCCGCAGCAGCTGCGGTGCTAAAATCCTTCCGGTGCAGCCGACTCTCGAGGCACAACGATCGTAAAGAGAGGTGGCCGCGCTCCTCGCCAAGGCGGCGGAGCAACACGCGGAAAGTTCGCAGCGACACGCCGCGCCGTCGGTCGAGCACGCTAGTGCCGGCGGCGCAACTCCCGGCAGGAGGGTCGGCGCATACCTCCGTGCGGCAGCCCGCGCAATCGGGCCGGTCCGAGCCTAGGCGGTCGGTGCACTCCCGCATCGGAGCCGCTCGAGACGCGCGCTTGACCCTAGACGCCCGACGTCGCGCTCGAGACGACGGAGGCCCACGCCTCGTCCGAAACCCCCGCCGCGGAGGTCGGGGCGACGTCGAACACGATCGGAGCCGGAGCCCCGACCCCCGGGTCCGAGGGTCTTCGGCTCCGCGATCGGGGAGCGACCTTCCCTCCGCGCTTCCGTCCCTCGACGACGGTGGCCAAGTATGCGGGGAGTCGAACCCCTCCCTATGGCTAGAGGATTACCGGCCGGCTCGCCGGCTGGTAGCGCGAATGATGACCTCGCCATCATACGAAATCTCCCGCCGTACCTCGCCGACTCGGCGAGGACCTGGCTCGAGCATCCGCCCGCGGATCGGATACGATCGTGGGGTGACTCGCGGGAAGTTTTTGTAGCGAACTTTCCGGGCCACGTGCGCCCGCCCGGGTAACCCTTGGGAGTTGAAGAACCGCCGACGTAAGCCGAACGAGCCGCTCCGGGACTACATTCGGCGCTTTTCCGGCGTTGCAACGAGCTACCGCATGTCGTGGACGCGGATGTCATCGACACCTTCCTCTCCGGAACGAACCGCGAGGCTCGGTCCACGAGCCGGGGCGAAGCTGCCCGCGAACGGCTCGGGAACTCCTCGACATCGCTACGAGCCACGCCTCGGGCGAGGAGGCGATCGGGGCCCTCCTCCACCGCGACCTCCCCGAGAAGGGGAAGGGCAAGAGGACCGATTGCAATACGGGCGGGGGCCTTCCGGCTCCAAGCCCAACAAAAAGAATAAGTCGCCGCCGACCGACGGTCACATGGTAGCCACGACCGACAAAAAGGGCGCGAAGCAGCCCAACAAGAACCCTCCGGACCACTTCGAGAAGAAGTGGAACGGGTCATGCCCCAACGACGAGTTTCCGGTCAAGCACTTGATGCGAGATTGCTCGTTGATGAAGAAGTTCATCACGCAGCACGGGCGGAAGGCCCGCCGGCGAGCATAACCGGGAGGGGAACGCCGGGGTCGAAGGCTACGCCGGCGAGGAGAACGAGGAGGGCTTCCCTCGGGCGAAGGGTTGCCTCATGATCTTTGTGAGCTCCGACGCTCGTCCGGGACGACGCTCCGTCAAACTCGAGCGCCGCGAGGTCTTCGCCGCGAGCCCGCAACCCCGGCTTACCTCAAGTGGTCGGAACTTCCGATCACGTTCGATCGCGCCGATCACCCGGCGCGGGTCCCACGGCCGGCCGATACCCGCTCGTGGTCGACCCCATTGTCGCCAAGACGCGCCTCTCCAAGGTATTGATGGACGGGGAAGCGGCCTTAACATCCTATACGCCGACGTCTTGGATGCTATGGGTATCGAGCGCTCGCAAATTCGTCCTAATGGCTCGCCGTTCCATGGCGTCGTGCCGGAACGCAAGCCGTTCCCATCGGACGGATCGACCTGCCCGTCACGTTCGGGACTCCTTCGAACTTTCGAACGGAGATCCTTACTTTCGAGGTGGTAGGATTCCCGGTGTCTACCACGCTATCCTCGGGCGGCCATGCTACGCGAAGTTCATGGCCGTCTCGAACTACGTCTACCCGAAGCTCAAAATGCCCGGACCGAAAGGAGTTATCACCGTGGGTGCGTCTTTCCAGCACGCTTACCGGTGCGACGTCGACAACCGCAACCCGGCCTCGGCGCACTTGGCCTCCACCACCGAGCCGGCGGTCATTAGGGAGTAGGTGGTCGAGGACCCACCGCAGCCGAGCCGTAAGGCGGCCTCCTTCGAGCCGGCAGAAGGAACCAAGGAGGTCTCCCTCGACCTCGAAGGGGACGAGAAGAGGACGGTGCGTATCGGCACCTCTCTCTCTCTCCCAAATAGGAAAGCGCGCTCGTCGACTTCCTCCGCGCGAACGCCGACGCCTTCGCGTGGAAACCCTCGGACATGTCGGGAATCCCGAGGGAAGTCGCCGAGCACTCCTTACGCATCGTGCCGGGCTCCAAGCCGGTGAAACAGCGCCGCGCCGCTTCGACGAGGAAAAGCGCATGGCGATCGGGGAGGAGATCGCGAAGCTTCCGGCGACCGGGTTCATCAAGGAGGTGTATCACCCCGAGTGGTTGGCTAATCCTGTTCTTGTACGAAAAAGAATGGAAAATGGAGGATGTGCGTTGACTATACCAGTTTGAATAACGCTTGTCCTAAGGACCCTTTCCCGTTACCGCGCATTGACCAAATAGTCGACTCGACCTCCGGGTGCGAAACCCTCTCGCTTCCGGACGCGTACTCCGGGTACCATCGGATAGCGCTCGATGAGGCCGACCAACTCGCTACCTCCTTCATCACACCCTTCGGCTCGTACTCGTTACACGACGATGCCGTTTAGGCTCAAGAACGCCGGAGCCACCTACCAGCGGTTCATTCGAAATGCTTCGACTACCTCATCGAAGATATCGTCGAAGCCTATGTGGACGACATCGTCGTCAAATCCAAGAAGGCCGACCAACTCGTGGTCGACCTCGAACGTGTATTTGCCAAGTTGCGCGAAAACGGCGTTAAGCTCAACCCCGTGAAATGCGTATTCGGGGTCCCTCGAGGGATGTTACTAGGATTCGTCGTTTCGGAGCGAGGCATCGAGGCCAACCCGGAGAAGATCACCGCCATCGAACGCATGGGTCCGATCCAAAACGTCAAAGGGGTGCAACGGCTCACGGGATGCCTAGCGGCGCCGAGGCGCTTCATCTCGCGGCTTGGGGAAAGAGCATTACCGCTCTACAAGCTCCTCAAGAAGTCCGAGCGCTTCGAGTGGACCCGAGAGGTGCAGGTTGCGCTCGACGAGGTGAGGCGCATCCCGGCTAACCCTCCGGTCTTGACTCCCCCACTCCCCGGGAACAACTCTTGCTCTACGTCGCGGCAACCACTCGGGTTGTCGCCGCCGCCATTGTGGTCGAGCGCGAGGAAGAAGGCCACGCACTCAAAGTACAACGCCCCATCTATTACGTCGGTGAAGTGCTCTCCGACTCGAAGAGTCGATACCTGCAAGTACTCAAGATCCTCTACGCCCGATGGTTGCCGGACGCAAGTTACGCCACTACTTCAACTCGCACTCGATAACCGTGGTGAGCTCTTTCCCTCTCGCGCGACATCATCGAGAACGAGGAGTCGGCGGGCAAGGTCGCCAAATGGGCCCTTGAGCCGATGGGGCATGACATTACTTACTCGCCCCAAACGGCAATAAAGTCTCGAGTTTTGGTCGACTTCATCGCGGAATGGACGGAGACCCAGCTGCCACCGGCGCCGGTGGATCGAGAGTACTCGGGTTATGTACTTTGATGGGTCGTTGATGCGCCAAGGAGCCGGTGTCGGACTCGTCTTTGTCTCCCCGGGGATCCACATGAGGTACACCATCCGGTTGCATTTTCCGGCTTCGAATAATGTGGCTGAATACGAGGCCTTGGTAAATGGCCCGAAGATCGCCATCGAGCTCCGGATCCGACGACTCGAGGTCCGCGGCGACTCCCAACTCGTCGTCGACCAAGTCATGAAAGAGTCGAGCCGTCGGAACGACACGCCGACGCTCTATCATCAAGAGGTGCGAAAGCTCGAGGAGAAGTTCGATGGGCTTGAGCTTAGGCACATACCCCGACGACTTGCCAAGATAGCATCCGGTCGGGAGCCGATCCCGACGGGTATCTTCGCCCATGATTAGCTCCAACCGTCGGTGCGACTCCCCACCACTCCCCGTGGCGGGGAGAAATCGGTCGAGGTGGGTCCGGGGGCTTTCCCCGACGCCGACCTCGACTCGAGCCAACACCCGAGCGAAGACGAGGCCTCGGGGCCGGGTCTCCACGAGCGGCGGCGGAGGTCATGGAGATCGACACGCCGGCGAGCAGCGCACCACGCCGGCCGACCGGAGAACTCCATACGTCGAGTACCTCCTCCACGGCAAGCTCCCGTCCGGCCAGGCCGAGGCAAAACGCCTCCACGGGCGCTCTAAGTCATTCGTCTTGGTCGACGGCGAGCTTTATAAGCGCAGCGTGTCGAGGATCTTGCAGCGATGCATCCCGATCGAGGAAGGCGCGCGGCTCCTTAATGACATACACGCGGGCATTTGTGGTCATCACGCCGCGCCACGTACCCTCGTAGGCAACGCCTTTCGACAAGGCTTCTATCGGCCAACCGCCGTGGCGGACGCAACCGGCATCGTACACCGATGCAAGGGTTGCTAGTACTATGCTCGACAAACGCACCAGCCTGCCCAGTGCCCTCCAAACTATACCCGTCACTTGGCCCTTCGTGGTCCGGGGTCTAGACTTGGTCGGCCCTCCGAAAAAGGCACCCGGGGCTTCACCCACCCGCTTGTCGCGGTCGACAAGTTCACGAAATGGATAGAAGCTCGAGCCATCGGCAAGATCCGTTTCGAGGAGGCGGTCGAGTTCTTCCTCGACATTGTCACTCGTTTCGGCGTTCCCAACTCGATCATCACGGACAATGGCACGCAGTTCACGGGGAAGAAATTCCTCACGTTCGCGACGATTACCACATTCGAGTGGATTGGGCGGCCGTGGCTCACCCCGAGACCAATGGGCAGGTCGAACGGGCCAACGGCATGATCCCGCAGGGGCTCAAGCCACGCATTTACGACCGCTCGAAACGTTTCAGCGGTCGTTGGGCAGCCGAACTACCGGCCGTCCCGTGGAGTCTTCGAACAACTCCAAGTCGAGCGACCGGCTACATGCCGTTCTTTATGGTCTACGGATCGCAGGCGGTCCCGCCAACCGACCTCGACTACGGAGCCCCAAGGGTTCGTGCCTTCAACGAACAAGGGAACCGGACGGCCCTCGAGAATGCGGCGGACCAGCTCGATGAAGCGCGCGACACTGCGCTCTTGCACTCGCCAAGTACCAACAAGTGCTCCGACGGTACCACGACCGCAATGTCAAGAGCCGCGCGTTCAACATCGGAGACATGGTGCTGTGCAGGGTGCAGAGCAACAAGGATCGCCACAAGCTAACCCCTCCATGGGAGGGACCTTACATCGTGGCGCGAGTCATCGGGCCCGGCTCCTACAAGCTCAAGACGGTGGAAGGTCGAGAACTAACCAACGCCCGGAACATTGCGCAGCTTACGTAAGTTCTATCCCTAGCCTCGCACTTGTTCCTTTATTCTTTAAGCGATCGCCCGCCAAGTACGGCGACCCTCGACCTCCGCCGCGTGGTCGAGCCTCGCTCGGGGTCTGGAAGGCGGGCGAAACCACAATTTTTCGAAAACAAAAATCGCCTACAAATTTGCTAAGTCTTGTCCGGCCTTGACTTCGAATCTCGCCGACGACCAAAGTAAGCGCGAGTAAACGAACTCACGATCTAAATTGGTCGGAAGGTCGAAGCTCGAGCGCCCAGCGGCCCTAGCGAACGCTCACCAAACACGACTAAGTTCAACGAGGCTCGACGGCTCAAGCTTTGTGACTCAATGAGATAAGATGAAAAGGCCAAAACATATTCAAGTTCAACTTAAAATTACTTGATAAAGAGCAAGACCTCGAAGGGTCAAGCGCGAACGATTTAATAAAACTTAAAGTTACTTACAAGCGGGGAACTACGCCCCTTTGTTCCTAACAAAGTAAAAAACGACGAAAACTAATCCCCTAAACTTTCTACGACTTGGGGAGGGGCTCCTCCTCAAGCTTTGCAGCCGCAGCGTCGGCGGAAGCGCGTGTCTCGACCTTCGGCAGCTCCAGCTCGGCGCCGGCGAAACCGGGGACGAGTCCGGTGCTAACGGCCCCGAAGTTGAGGTCCTCGTAATGGGACGCCGGCACCGCGAAGGTCGCACGCACGACGGAGCGCGGCCTCGACGTTCCGCTCGGCCTCCACTTCGGCAAGCGCGCGGTCCAGGGCAGCGTTGAGCTCCCTTCGTGACCCCTCCGCCGTAGCCGGCCTTTGCTCCGGACCCGCAAAGAAAGCGGAGCTTCAAGAACCCGGGCTCGAATAGTCGAGAAAACGACTAAGGGACTCGATTAAGGTCAAAGAGGGAAGATGCGGAACACCTACCCTCCTTCTCGACCCGCTGCTCCCGGAGCTCGGGGAGGTAGCCGGACGCGGTCCGGTGGGAGACCTCCGCCGCGGCCTCGGCCTTCGTCTCGGCTTCCGCTCCGTTTGGAGCAGCGTTGATTCTCTCCGCCGCCAAGGCGGCTTCCTCGGCCTTGGTCAAGGCCGCCAACGCCTCCTCCTTCGAGCGGCGCGCCTCCGCGGCCTCGAGCTCCGCCGCCTCCTTCGCCGTCCGGAGAGCCTCCTCCCGGGCGAGTGCTCCGTCCGGGCCGGCGCGAGCCTCGCCGGCCGCCCGCATCAACTCCCCGGCCTCGGACTCGAGCCGGGCCAGGAATGCCCGCATGGCCGGCGCGAGCCTAGCCAAGAAATTAGACAACCTCCGATCCGGAGGCGGCCCCGGGCGCGGGCCGGCCTCTCGCGGACGCATCTCCCACCGCCGCCACCACGGCGGTGGACTCGCCCTCGGCGTTCGCCCGCGTCGACCTAGCGTCCTGCGTCGCCGAGGAGGTCGGCGACTTGCGTAAGGTCGTAGGCGGCGCCCTCCTTCGCGGGGGCACCGTCCGCTAGGCGCGGGCGCGCTCTCGTCGAGTCCGCCTTCGCGGATGCGTTTGCCGGCGATCACCGCCGGATCGACCGCCGGCCACGAGGGTTCGCCGGTAGGTTCGGTAGGAACTTCGGTTGTCGGGGAGGGCTCCGCGGCACCTCCCTCACCGGGCGCAGCAAATTTAAAGACATCGACATGCGCGTCCGCATGCTGTGAGACCGTCTCGCCGATCGGAACGGGATTAGAGACAACGACACGCGCGTCCGCGCGCCGGTCTTCCGCGCCATCCTTAGTTGGCCCGGGTCGCCCCCGCCAACTTCTTGGGCTCGCAGCGTCTCCGCGCCGGAACCTTGCGCGGGCACCACGTCCTCGGAGGCGGTGGGGGGAGGACGTCGCAAATCTACGCCATCCGCCGTCTCCTCCCCGGGCGCCGCCGGCGTACGGTTGAGGTCGGTATCGCCTCCGACTAGCTCGGTGATCATCTCCGCGGCCTCCCTTGCAGCGGCGGAAGGATCTATCGTTAGGTCGACCACCTCTGTCCCGAAAAAGGGGCCTAGGGTGGCCCCGGTTCCCCCGCGCGAGACGCCTCGCCGGACCTAGAACTCGATTCGCCCCCGCCAGGAGCGGGTTGACTCGAGGGCCGGCCGCGAAGGTCGAGGTCGAGGGAGCCGAGGACTCGAGGCCCGAAGTGACGGCGCGGCGAGAGCAAACGTACGGGACCTCCCCGTCGCTCTCGAACCCGCCGGCTCCGCCGTCCTCCTCGCAATCTGTCGGCTCGGGGGTCGAGGCGGTAGACACCGTGTCGGGATTCCGCCCCGCGAGCCGGTAGGCCTCCCTCTTCCTCCGGCGCTCGACGGCTCGCGCCGTCTTCTCCAGCTGCAGCCTCACGGCCACATCTCTCGCGGCCTTCCTCTCGGCCTGCACTTCCGCGGCGTGGACGCGGTTGGCTTCGCGCTGGGCGGCCCCTTCGGAAGCCGAGCCGGGGCGCCGGCCGAGCGGGACCCGAGCAGACCGGGAAACGAGGAAGGCGAGTCGGCGAGCGGACCAAATATCGAACCCAAACGAGCTTCGAGAAAGGTCGAGTCGGCTTACCACATCTAAGGCGTCCGGGTGCGGCTTCATGGGAGGGGCCCCGGGACGAGGCCAGGGCGTGCGGCCCCTTCCGGAAGCCGAGCCGGGGCACCGGCTGAGCGGGACCCGTGCAACCGGGAAACGAGGAAGGCGAGTCGGCGAGCGGACCAAATATCGAACCCAAACGAGCTTCGAGAAAGGTCGAGTCAGCTTACCACATCTAAGGCGTCCGGGTGCGGCTTCATGGGAGGGGCCCCGGGACGAGGCCGGGGCGTGCGGCCGTCCCCGGCGCGCTCCGAACGCGCAGTGCAACGGTGCCGTCGTCAAGCTCCTGCACCGCCATCACGGTGTCGGGGACGACACGGTCACTACCCGACACCCGATGCATCAGCATCGAGTGCCGCTAAGCGGCGCGAACCTGAATTTGTGGGTGGAGCCCACCACCACCGTCGCGTCGACGCCGAACCGAGCCAGGTGCCGGATCGCCTCGACGGCCATGTCGATCTTGCGCCGGCTGGCCCGAGGACACCCCCACTTCCATTCCTCCGGGGCCCTCTCGAAGACTCGACCCTCGAAGGCCGGGAACGGATGCCCCGGGTCCTGCCGGAGGTAGAACCACTTCGGGTGCCACCCCGGTTCGACGAAGGGGTGGTCACCGTGATGTAGTCTCTGCCGCGGTCCCTCTTCATCACTATCCCCGCGCAAGCGACGTGCGCGCGAACATCCTTGCCCCCGGAGTTCCTCCTCCGAAGGAGATTGACGCGGAAGAAATACCGCTAGAGGTCCAGGTCGGGCTCCATGCCCGGAAACCCTCGCAAAGGGCGACGAAAATGCTCACTGCTCGAACCCCATTGGGGTTCAAGTGCTGGAGTTCCGGATGATTCCGGAACATCGGCGCCCGCAGAAGTCGCTCCCGGCGTCCCCAGGCCACGCTCGTGGAAGTGCAGGAACGAAACCACGTAGCCCCGGGGAGGCTGCGGGTGAGACTCGTTGCCGGGGAGCATCCACCACCGGTCGGGGCCGCGCTCACGCAGCAGGCCCTGCGTCACCAGGCGGTCAAGCTCAGCCCACGTCGTCGTGGATCGGGTCCAGGTCGACATGGTTAGGGCGAAGGAGGGAAAGCTCGGGAGCTCGGAAGGCGAAGGTTAGGGCAAAGGAAGCGAGAGACTAGGGCAAGGAAGGCGAAGGCAGGAAAGGCGACGGCGTGTGGGAGCCAAGGGACCCGGTGACGGCTTAAATAGGGGGCTACGCTAGGCAACCGCGACCCTTCGATTCCACAGCGAGGCTCCACGATCGCCACTACCCCGGTAAACCGTCTTAAATTTTCCCTCTCCCGTTTCCTACCTCGCCGCCCGCTGGCGTGAGCCCCGACCGCCCGTACTAACTGCGTAGGTCCCACCACTATCGAGAGGAAACCAACCCCATGCTGCGCGGGCCCGCCACTACATGCCACCAACGGATAAAGACCCGCCTCAATCCCTGGACCATGGAAGCCGAGACGGTGAAAATCCCACGCTCCCCTCTCGAACCTTTTGTCCTTTCATATTCTCTCACCCGCATGCGAGACAGGAAAGGGCACGCACCCCGAGGGGACAAGCGATCTCTATTCAGCTCCCGTCAAGGTCGGACGCTCAACCTCGGGGTTCGACCGACTAAGGCACGACCTTGAAGGTAAGAGGGGATAAGAGGCCGAAAACCGTCTCGACGGCCCCGCCCGCCGAGGTTCGAAGGCTGGCCCATCCGAAGGGTTCGACAGCCGCCTCGAGCGAATATTTCACGAGCCGGGGAGTGATATCGATGGGCCCGCCTAGCGGCCTTGACCCACGCGCGCGAGCGCAACGGGCATCGACCGACACGTTCGAGTCCCGGTCGACCACGACTAAGGGGAATCTCACCGTAGAGAGGCATCGAGCCCCGAAACCCATCGAACGGTTTTAGGTCCCAATCGAGAGTGATCGTACGGATTCATGGAGTTGTCCCCGCCGGGCCCGACGGAATCTCTCCGACGAGAAACCGTAACTCCGCTCGAACTTTTCCCGTTATCGAACTCCCCGAGCCCCGCGTGCCGGTCCATCCGGGCGAATCGCGGATCTGCTCTACCCTCCGTTGTATGAACGCGACGCGGATGGGGAAAACGGCCAAAGACGAAACATCTCTCGATCGACCATTCGCAACGCGCGAGAGGTTCGAGGGCCGGCATCGCGAGTACGAGGTCCGACGGCGGGACCGCATCCCGACGAGAGCGTCTCGGCCAGGGCATAAGTCCACGACTTATCCCCTGGATCGGAGCTACTGTCCACCGGACGCGCTCGCGCGCACCCGGTGACGAGAACGCTCCTCACGAAGACGACCCCTACCTCTCGAAAAGACCCCCGGACCGGTCCTCGACTCGCCCGGGGCTCGGGGCTACCTGTCGGGGAAGAGATAGCGCTGCCACGAGGCGGCGCCCGGACCCACCCGGCGAAGGTTACCGCATCCACGTCATCTCCGGAGGCTGGCCAAGGCTCGAACGGACCAACCAGGGAATGACCCCCACGCATTACTCGAGGACGTCCGCCTCGCGCGACCTTAACACCCGGGTCGGAGAGCCCCGCCTCGCCCGACCTTGACCTCCAAGCTCGAAGGGGCTCCGTCCCGCACGACCTTGGAGTCCCTCGCGCTCGACCCCGCAACTCGACCACCAACCGCATTCAATGCCAACCGTCCCGGTGCCCACGTGGGCTCGGACCAGGAATCATTGGAGAGAGGCCCGAGCCCATCCCTACCGCCGCCACCTACTCCCGTCGTGGCACGCCGATGGAACGTCCCGTTCTCGTTGAAGGGCAGGAGTTGGCGTGGACCGCGGGTTCCGGGAGGAGTCGGCTGCCCGACGATGTACGAGCGTACGATCCCTCGACACACCCGTCAAACGGGTGTAGCTCAAGGTCGAGCTCGAGCAAGCGTCCCATCCCGCACGACCTCCTCCGCCAAGCTCGACTAGAGGAAGCAATCACCCCCGTACCTTGGCCATACCCAATGCGTCATCACCGACAAAGAAGGACGGGCATGGCGCGTCTAAATTCAACCACCCCGTGAACAGCATCACCTGTAGCTCCCCCGATTGCGGAACACTCCACCCCGACGCCTGTTGCCACGGGAGTGACGCGACCGACCGATCAACCACGACGGAGTAAACAAGCAAGGAAGCTGATTGGAGAACCTCGAAGCTCGATCATCCCCTTTTTCCTCCGTCTCTCCCTTGTAACTCGGGTCCCACCCCTATGACTATAAAGGGGTGTGACTCAACCGCACACAAAAGAGGTCGATTCTCACTACTTGCACACACTCTCGCACGGGACTTGGAGCACGCTCCTCTCCCACCACATCCGTATTCGCATTTCCCATCTTGGCGCAAGGAACACGACGCCGTGAGACCCCCCCCCGCCACTGCTGGACGTAGGGAGCTTTCCAGAACCAGCCTAAATCTTTCGTGTCTTCCCTTGTGCACCATCCGGCCAAAAACGCGCAACCCCGGGACAAATTCTATCGCCGGTGGTTCGAACACCGACAGTACAGCTATAAAGTTTAGACCCCGAGAAACGTACACACCCT